>SNQN01000940.1:76585-98319 GCA_008642245.1 Bassia scoparia
AAAAAATTGTTAGACGCTGGGTTCATCCGTCCTTGCCAGTATCCGGAGTGGGTGGCCAACGTGGTCCTAGTTCCCAAACCAAATGGGACGTGGAGAATGTGTGTGGACTACACAGATTTGAACAAGGCTTGTCCAAAAGATAGCTTCCCACTCCCAAAGATCGACAAGCTAGTAGATTCTACAGCAGGGCACGAGGCTATGAGCTTCGTTGATGCTTATACTGGGTTCCATCAAATCCCTCTTAAGGAGGAACACCAGGACAAAATGGCCTTTGTCACTGACAATGGGCTGTATTGTTACAAGGTAATGCCATTTGGCTTAAGAAATGCCCCTACTACCTTCCAAAGATGTGTAAACACCATCTTCGCTAAGCAGCTTGGAAGGAATGTAGAAGCCTACATTGATGACATGATCATCAAGAGCAAGAAGAAGGAAAATCATGCCAGAGATCTACGGGAAACATTTGACACTTTGCGACATTTCGGCATGAAACTGAATCCGAAGAAGTGTGTCTTTGGGGTTACTTCTGGCAAGTTCTTGGGGTTCTTGGTAGACGAAAGAGGTATTGAGGCCAACCCCGACAAAGTTAAGGCTGTTCTAGACATGCAATCACCTCGCAACGTGAAGGAGGTCCAAAGGCTGACAGGATGTCTAGCGGCGCTTGGCAGATTTCTCTCCAAATCTGGGGATAAATGTTAGTATTTCTTCAAGGCAATCAAAAAGAGTGCCAAGTTRGAGTGGAGTGAAGAGGCTGAAGCTGCCTTTGTCAAGTTGAAAGAACACTTACATTGCCTTCCGAGGTTGGTAAGCCCTATGGAAGGAGAAACCTTGTACATGTATCTCTCGGTCTCCGAACATGCCTTGTCGGCTGTGCTGGTGGCCGAAAGGGAAGGAGCTCAGTTGCCGGTGTACTTTGTAAGCTATGTACTTCAAGGAGCGGAAATGCGCTATGCCACATCTGAAAAGTTTGGCTTGGCACTCATGATGGATAGCAAGAAACTTCGTCCCTATTTTGCAAATCATAAAATTGTTGTCTACACTGACCAGCCAATCAAGCAACCTCTGACCAAGTTGGAGTCCTCGGGAAGGATGCTGAAATGGGTGATAGCATTGAATGGGTTCAACTTAGAGTTCGAACCAAGAAAGGCCATAAAGGGGCAAGCCCTAGCGGATTTTATCGTGGAAATGACCAGGCCTCCCCCAACTGAAACGTCAAGCGACGTGTGGACATTATTTGTAGATGGTTCATCTACTCAAAATGGTTGTGGGGCAGGAATCTTGTTCAAATCGCCGGAAGGGGACACATTCGAATATGCCATGAGATTCAAATTTCAAACATCTAACAACGAGGCTGAGTATGAAGCTTTGGTGGTAGGAATCAGAATGTGTAAAGCGGCTGGGGCACGAAAAATTGATGCTATGTCAGATTCTCAACTGGTGGTGAGTCAAGTCAATGGTGACTATGAGGCCAGGGATGAAAATATGATCAAATAATTGGACATGGTAAAGAAGGAAGTAGAAGGATTGGAGCGTTTTCACCTAGTGCAAGTGCCTAGGTCAGAAAACAATCAAGTCGACGCCTTGTCCAAGTTGGCTAGCTCGGCTACAAGAGACTCTCCCAGGTTTGTCTTCTGGGAAGTCAAGAATCAACGGAGTATAGACGAGGTCTACTACATCAATAGGGGAAGTACCTGGATGGACGAGATCATTGAATTCAAACAAACGGGAATCCTACCCCTTYATCCGAAAAAAGCCAAGTACGTGAAMCGGCGGGATACGTGGTTCGTATATTGGAATGGCCACCTCTACAAGAAATCTTTCTCTCACCCTTTGCTCAAATGTATCACTTCAGAGAAAGGGGCAGAGGTGTTGGATGACATCCACCAAGGCCAGTGTGGATCACATATTGGGGCAAGGTCTTTAGCTGAAAAGACCCTTCGAACGGGATACTACTGGCCGACTTTGAGAGAAGATGCCGCCAATCTGGTCAAGAAATGTAACAAGTGCCAAATTCATGCTCACTTTCACCAACTGCCGGCAAATCAATTATCCCTCGTGCTATCACCTCTGCCATTTGCCAAGTGGGGTGTAGACATCCTCGGACCTTTCCCCCAAGCTCCGGGGCAAAAGAAATTCTTGATCGTGGTTGTGGATTAGTTCACCAAATGGGTAGAAGTCGAGCCGATGAGAAACATTAAAGTGCCAGATGTTCAAGGGTTCTTAACCAGGAATATCATCACTCAGTATGGCGTGCCACAATCCATCATCTTCGACAATGGCCCTCAATTTGATTCCAACATTCTCACTAATTGGCTATCGGACCAAGGAATCACCACCCACTTTGCTTCCGTGGCACATCCACAAGCCAATGGACAAGTTGAGTCCTTTAACAAGATTATCTGTAATGGATTGAAGAAGAAGCTGGACTATGCAAAGGGGTTATGGGTGGATGAACTGTACAATGTGCTATGGTCAATCCGGACAACGGTAAAGAACTCAACAGGAGAGACTCCATTTACACTTGTCTTTGGTTCGGATGCCGTATTGCCCATTGAGATGTATGAACTGACACTACGAGTCATGATGTACACCGAGGAAGGAAATTGGGAAGCTATGAAGTGTAATCTTGACCTCATTCCGGAGATCCGGGGCAACGCTCTCCTTCGTCAACAAATCTATAAGTTAAGAATGTCCCGGYAATACAACAAGCGCGTCAACCATAGGCCTCTCCAATTGAGGGACCTTGTGRTGAGGAAAATGGAATCCACGYGAAGGGCAAAGGAAGATGGGAAGTTGACCCCAAATTGGGAAGGTCCATACAAAATTTGTGAAGTCTTAAGGGATGGAACCTTCAAACTAGAAGACGGTCAGGGGCAACGGCTTACTCATCCTTGGAATACCGACAACTTGAGGAAATTCTATGTTTAAGCAAACATATTTGAGTCGATCTAAAGGCGCTCACCCTGAGTCGAGTTACCAAGCGTGCACTCGCACTACCAAGTTTGAGTCAACCTGAAGGCGTTCAAAACTTGTAAAATTTTGAAGTATCTAGATTGAATGAAAGCCTTCAATACTTTGAACTTCAAATTTCTGTTATCTTAACAGGGGCAACTCCCCTCCTTGGGCAACAAGTAAAAATTCAAAGCGAATAACTTACACCCATGAATTCTCAAAATGAGACTTAACAGACAAATTTCTGTTAAAATTAACCTAAAACTCCCTAAGTCATGTGCTTAGAAGTTTATAGACTTGGCAAAACTGCCAGTAGGGCAAACGTACTAAAACTGCGAAGGGAACAACTTCCCTAGATTATAGCATGACGAGCAAAAAAGCCTCTGATAATGAGTGCGAGCTTCCGTTTTGTAAAACTACAAGAAATTAGTTCTAGTCACTTAAGATCAATTGATTCATTTAAGGGAAGCGACCAATCCTGTGCGAGGTGCGATGCTTACCGTTTGGTAAAATCACAAAAATGGCTTGCCCGTCATAAGGGCAAAAGACCACATATTGTGCGAGGTACGGGTTACTGTTTGTAAAATCAAACCAGAATGACTCGCACCCATGTCAAGGGGCAAGTGCCAAATGTCGAGGGAAGTGCCAAAATGAGATAATAACACAATCAGTTTCGAAAAATTAAATGGATTGAGACTCCTGGGGCTGAGTTCTGGTATCGAGTTGCCACGAAGAAAGTTGCAGACGTGGATGATTACGTTTGTAAAAAGTGAAATAATGGCTGCCATATCTCTGTCAACCAGGTAAGCTGCGACATGCGGAGGCTTACCGTTTTGTAAAGACGAACGAAATTGTGTCACCAAATCTGTAACAGGGCAAGCTATGATTGTGCGAGCGTTACGTTTTGTACAAAACGACGAATTGGCTCGCCGACGAAAATACTGTCAAACCGAGGGACAGTGCGACATGCGGATTACCATTTTGTGTAAAAGATCCGAATTGCTCGGACAATGTTGTCAACCAGGGCAAAGCTCGTGTGTGAGCATACCATTTTGTAAAAACGATCGAAATTGGCTCGCACAAATCTGTAAACCAGGGCAAGCTGCGATGTGCGAGCTTACTGTTTTGTAAAAAACGATCGAAATCGACTCGCACACATCAGCAAACTATTGAGGGTTGCAACCTGCGAGGGGTAATATCTGCGACTTCCTTGACTCAATCTCCAAGTTTAAGGGCAATCAGTATGATTGATTGACTTGACACCACTGCTAGGTCTCAAGTCAATCAATTCTTAGAATCTATAAACTTGGACATTTCGCACAAGCAAGAGCTCTCACCATCTAAGGAAGAACCTGTTCGCACATCCTAGAGTATCGCACATTTTGTTGGAAGTATAGTCCATGCGACCAGCCAAGGACTCATGAACTACAAGGGCAAGTGTACCCAAGTAGTTTGAATTGCGAGGTCACCTAAGTAACTAGAAGTGCGAAGTCCTAATACAGAAAGCAAGTTAAAATGCGAGATATGAGACTTGGAAGAAAGKTTCTATTGGATTGATGGAAAGTGAATTACAAAGCTTTCTTATCAAAAAATATTTATTCTGTGCGAGGCCTAATACTTGTACAAATTAACTAAGGGTACAACAGAGTACAACAATGTATCGCCAAGCTAGGCTGAACAAAAGGCGAAGCAAAGAGAAGTCATCGGATGTGAATGTCAGCGTCGTCCGCATCATTCATGTTCTCGATGTCGACGTGCTCATCTTGATCCGCATAGTCGCCATCCTTGGCAACGTCGGCATCGCCTTGATCATCTTTGGCCTCCTCCTCGCCACTGCTGTTGTTGTTGTCTTGGCGAGGCTGGTCGTCGCCATCTGAAGAAGAACCAGAGTCTGTCGAATGTTCAGTGTCGACGTAGACATATGCGAAGTCCTTCTTTGGTAGGGGAGGTCTTGGCTCTTCTGGTGTGTCAGGCATCTTTTGTATGATGTTGACAGCCTCTATGTAGTCCAATCTTTTGTGAACATGGTTATGCAATGTGTAAGTACAGTGGAGTCCTCTGTCCTTATTAATAGACAACCTTGCGAGCCTTTCCAACCTTATTGTGGGTTGCGACAGGGAGACCTGCTCTCACCTTACCTTTTCATCCTTTGCATGGAAGCTCTGTCCTCATCTCTGATTAGGGCTGAAAATGAAGAAACATTGAAGGGCCTCTAGGTTAGTAGAGGAGGTCCTTCGATTTCCCATCTCCTCTTTGCAGATAACGCTGTCTTTTTTTATGGAGAGGACCATGTCAAATGCCAGATCCTTGATGAAAATCCTTAATGTTTTTAGTGTCGCCTCGGGGGAGGTAATCAATCTTGATAAGTGTGTTCTCCTTACTAGCCCTAATTGTGACGAGGTTCTCCAACAACAACTACAAGATGAATGTGGAATCAGATTGTCTTCTGACTTCGGGACTTATCTGGGTATCCCTTTAGATTTCGGCACAAAGAAAAAGGATATCTTTAGAGGGGTTCTCACTAAGGTAGAAGATCGACTTTCAAGCTGGAACAACCTCTTCCTGAATCAAGGTGGTCGTCTCTCTTTGATAAATTCAGTTTTATGCTCATTAGGTACTTATATCCTCTCGGCTTTCATGATCCCATCTCGATCACTAACAAGATTGACAAGCTTATAGCACGGTTTTTTTATAAGAGTGGAGCTAATAGGAAGGGTATTTATTGGAAGAGATGGAAACAAATTACCAAGTGTAAGATGGATGAGGGCCTTGGTATAAGAAACACGAGGAGTTTTAACCAAGCTTTGCTAGCAAAGCAAGCCTGGAGAATTTTGCATCACAAAGATTCCCTTTTGTCCAAGGTCTTTAGTACCAAATATAAGGTAATGGACTCCACTTTATTTGATAAGTAGTGGGCGATGACAAGCAACTACTCTTGGGGTTGGAGAAGCATTAGTTGGGGTTATGAGATCCTTCAGAAGGGATGCGCGTGGRAGGTCAATAATGACAAGCTTACGAATGTTGGACATCGTTGGGTTCGAGGCAACAACCCCATTTATGCGAGGAATTTMTCTGACTCCCAAAAATATATTCTAGGCCTTTATAAAGTTGACAGGTTTATTCGGGGAAATGGCTCGTGGGACATAGTGGAACTGGACAAGACATCCGATACACTCTCAAGTGAACAAATCCGGAGTATAACTCTTTTGGATTCTGAGTGCGATGAAAAAATTGTTTGGTCGACTTCAACCACGGGGAATTATTCGGTCGAAGAAGGTTATAAGCTTGCTATCTCACATGTTGTTTTAGTGGCTTCAAAGGTTTGGATGGGAAACGGGTGGGCGAAAATTTGGAGACTCAAAATCCCATTTAACTGGAAAATGTTTCTCTGGAAGTTGGCTTCCAACAGCTTACCTGTGGGTAGCCTCCTTTTGAAAAGATGCATGACTCGTGACGATAGCTGCTACTTGTGTAGAGATACGTCTCCAGTAAGTCATTCTGAAGATATTAACCATCTTTTTCGGTCCTGCTCGTTCACCATGCACCTTTGGAAAGGCAACTTACTTGGTATTGACAGTTCTAAGGGTTCCGACCTCCCCTTTCACTTTTGGCCTGTTAATTGGTTGGGTTTCCTGAGCAGACTACCTCCTCATGATTTTAATGCTCCTTTCTACTTCATTTCTGTTCTACGCGAGATATGGTTTTAGAGGAACAAGTTGGTTTTCGAGGATAAAAGGCCTAACCCTCTAGAGTGCTTAAATGAAATTAATAGAATCTATTACAATTGTGGTTGGCTGTGAGGGGAAAACTTGGATGCAACGCTTCAGAAAACGAACCTGACCTATAGGAGTGTCAACAATGAAGACTAGGATACTGGGAAGCTGACTCTTTTACCCTTATTGGCACCTTAAATTGTTATCCTATCGAGGTGTTACTTCGTGCGAAGGAGACTAATTCGAGATCTACCTTCAGAGTTATTTGAGCCTTCGCAACACAACCAGAGGGTCTTCTTTGGACGAAAATTGATCTTGTAAGTCCTAATGTCGTCAAGAACGTGATGGTTCAGGGTCTACCATGCAACAACGGATGCCAGGAAAAAGAAATTTTACCATTTGAAATTCTTTATGCCTGACCCCTACATTTTTGTAGGTTTACAAGATGTCTCCCTTCAAAGGAAAGAGGATAAGTGCGCCTACAACCTATTTCAGGATGAACTTGATACTATGCATTGTGTCTAAGTGGTCAAGACTCGCCACACTCTTTTATGTAACCTAGGGTCTCTGGTTAGGGATTAGCCCTTTTTTGTCTACTGTAAAAAAAAAAAAAATCTCTATTACAGTACATAAAGGAAGGAAGCAATGGTGTCCCCTATAAGATTACTTAAATACCCTTAATGAACCTAATAAAAAAATTAAAAGTAAAACTTTGAAAAACCTTTTATATTACATATTTTCCATATTAAACAAGGTAAAAAAAAACCAAAAATGGTTTACGCATTAAATATTCAATCAAACTTAAATTGTCATAATAATCAATGTCAATCAATAAAAAACAGTTTAATTAAATTACAAAAAGTTTAATAAAAATTTATGATTGAATTACTAACATTAACTAATTAATTCCCAAAAATTAATTCATTAATTCAAAATATAAATTTTTATATCTATATTACAAGTATTAAAATCATCTCTAATTGAATTTAATACATAATAATTTATACTCACGATGTTTATATGACGATTCAAATAAATTCATACAGTAAAAAATCTTTGTTCATGATGCAATCTCATAAAAGTATAATGAAAACACGATAACATTTTTTTGTTTAAAATTTTAAAAATTATTACACGCATCGCGTGCATATCTCTATTATATAAGCCAAGGGGAGCAATGGTGTCCCTTATGAAAATACTTCTTTACCCTCAACTAAAACAACAAATTACCTATTTAACAATATTATTTCAATCCCTTCCTAATTTGCAAATGTATATAATAAGGAAATTTCAGCATTTTCACGGCTAGCTAACATAAATATACGCATTAAAAAAAGGAAATGTATGTTTGTCAAATATATTGACATAATTAAATCAATTTTCAAACAAGATAAACAAAAAAAATCATAGAGTTTTTGTTTCTAACTAAACATTTAATTTTAATAACAGTTATAATCTCAAAATTTTTTTATGCATAAATTTTATAATTATCATTTGTTTTAGTTGAGATCTTCCATCATTTCTTTTAATTAAAGATTTGTAGTTAGATAATATCACAAAAAGAAAATTAACACTGCACGCATAACGAGATAATATCACGTGTACAAAATAACTAGTATAACTATTTGAAAAGAAAATACTTCGTATTTGGTTAATGCCAAAAATCCAAAACACACAKAAAAAAAAAAAACAAATTAGACGGCAACAATACACAACAACACTACACTAATTACAACAAAATTACAACAAGAGAGAGAAAATAGAGTGAAAACAAGCTAAAACCTTCACCCAAAACCAAAAGTAGCTTCCTTTTGAAAACCCACATTCCAAATGCTCTGGAAATATCTAATCTTGCAATTCTTTCAGGTGAATCATTCTCTCATTCTTTCATTTCTCTTACTTTTGATAATGCATTTTTTTTAAAATTAAATTGTTAGTAGTGTGCCTTTTATTTTCTTCAGAAAACATGCAGTAGTGTGTAATGGGGTTTAGGGTTCTACTTTTGTTTTGAATTTGTGGTCAATTACTCAATTTTCGATGTAATTGATGCAACTGTGGTTGTATGTGGGAAAGTTTGGTACTTTATCATGGCAGCATTTTTCAAATGCATTAATTTTCCTTAAAAATGTGATTATTAGTGGCAATTTTGGTTCTGCTCAAATCTTTGACTGATTGATTGAGATGGGGCATTTTGCTTTAATGTTACTGATTTGAATTCAATTCATACTCTTTTGGGTTGTTATTATTTTGGGCAACAGGTGCTGAATTAGGAACTTGAATTTTGCCGTTTGAGGAATAGTTGTGTGAAATTCTGGTACGAAAGTAGTTGATTAGTAGGTGTATATTAGACATTCGTGATGGCTACTTGTGGGTTGAAATCTCTTACTTGTTCTGATGCTGGAAGCTCAAGGGGGGTATTGACTGTTCTTGGAAGAAGACTTTCTGCAGAAAGTCCATTGGGTAGAGTTACTTCCTTGAAAGTTGCTGATGAAAGGAATGGTTCATGGATCAATGGCCACAAAATGGCGGTATCATGTTCGGCCAAGATCAAATGCTCGTCGAATTCTCACAGCATTAATCGATCTAATAACAATGACCCATTTCTTAATCTCCACCCTGAAATCTCATTGCTTAGAGGGGGTGAAGGGAACAATGTTATTAACAATCCAAGGAATGATGGTCCAAGCGGAAATGTCACTGATAGTTTGAGAGAGACAACCAGGGCTAATAATTACAATGAAGCTACCATTAAAGTTATCGGTGTAGGGGGTGGTGGTTCGAATGCAGTGAATCGAATGATAGAGAGTGCCATGAAAGGGGTGGAATTTTGGATTGTCAATACTGATATTCAAGCCATGAGAATGTCTCCTGTTTTCCAAGAGAATCGCCTGCAAATTGGTCAAGAGCTCACACGAGGTCTAGGAGCTGGAGGAAACCCGGAAATAGGAATGAATGCTGCAAAAGAAAGCAAGGAATCAATAGAAGAGGCCCTTCATGGCTCAGATATGGTCTTCGTGACGGTATGTTTTGTACTTCATTAATCTTCAAAGTCTCTAATCTATCAATTAGGACTCTTTTTGTAACCCAACAAATATTGATGAACGGAAATCATTTTGAATAAATGAGGTTCTCATTATTACACTTTCGTTGTCCCCGAGTACCAAATAATAATTAAGCGAGAGTCTTCAACGTTTTATCAGTCTTACAGGAACATGCACTGCTGTTCATAAGCAGTTAAGAAGACTGATATATTTTGTTTTTTTCATTTATCTATCAACCATGGTAAAATGTAAATTAACATTCTGATTGTATCTATATATTTTTGGTCCCAGAATAACTGAGGACATATTATTACATAGTAACAAGAATCATTGGTTTTGTAACTTTGTGCAATCAGTGTTCCTTTGCTTTTAGAGTGTCCATAATGTAATATAATTTACGACTTATCTCTCTAATCAACAGAAGTCTAGTGGTCAATGTCAACTGCTGGTGGTCAGATACGTATTTTTTGAAACACTATGCACAAATCGTACATGGATTTATAGAAATCTCTTAACTTCAAAAATATGTTTCTATGATCAGATTCCCTATTTGCATAATGAAGGTCAACCTTATCATTTGCATGATGGTTCTGTAGAGGAATTTTAACATTTTTTTCTTCTTAGAATAAATTCAATAGTAACAAATGGGTGTGTGGAATGTCGA
Source organism: Bassia scoparia (assembly GCA_008642245.1). Classification (NCBI taxonomy): domain Eukaryota; kingdom Viridiplantae; phylum Streptophyta; class Magnoliopsida; order Caryophyllales; family Amaranthaceae; genus Bassia; species Bassia scoparia. The sequence continues at coordinate 86,956 of SNQN01000940.1, forward strand.
TAGCTCTAAGCAAAAGTTGGTTGAAAGCTTGAAACTAGATACATGTCTTGTGGAGGAATGTCTTTTATATCATTTATTGTTTTTTGCAGGCTGGAATGGGTGGTGGCACTGGAACTGGTGCAGCGCCTGTAATTGCAGGGATTGCAAAGTCAATGGGTATATTGACTGTTGGCATTGTGACGACCCCGTTTTCTTTTGAGGGAAGAAGAAGGGCAGTTCAAGCCCAAGAAGGAACTGCAGCTTTGAGAGAAAATGTTGACACACTCATCGTTATTCCAAATGACAAATTATTGACTGCAGTCTCTCCAAATACACCTGTTACAGAAGCATTCAATTTAGCAGATGATATTTTACGGCAGGGTGTACGTGGTATCTCAGACATAATCACGGTATGTGTTTCTAGAAGGCTTTTTGATACTTTTACATCCGTTGTGGTAAATGATAGATCACCAGCATTCATGCACAGTAGAATATTATTATCTACGGGTCCTTTGATCTTGTTTATATGAAAGCAGTAAATTATACATCGTATTAAAATAATAGAACAGATACAGTTAAAGGCCATTGCTCAGTTAGACAATTAGGGATTCAACTATTTTAACAGCCAGCAAGAAAAGACACTGAGGCGTATTTGAAGGGACAACTTAATAGACCAGTATAGGTTCCGAGGTTGTTTTACTATCAGTATATTGGGATTCTGTAGAAGTGGCTGTACAAGGAACCACAGCTTCAATGTGAATGAGTTCTTTCCTAGTTTCCTGTGATACACATTGAAGCTGAAACTTTCAACCTGGAGATTTAACACCTTTTTTTAAAAAATTAAAAATAAAATAAAATCTTGACTCTGTCCACTTTGGGGAATGTGTTCAGGTCACATTCTTTATTTTCTTCTAATGTCATGAAAGTGATACTAGTTTCACACCTTATATAAAGCTAGATGAAACATTTTGCACCGAGACAGTGAGACATCAAACTTTGGCGCTGTTCAATGTTGAATCAAAGGCAATTGCTTGCTGAATGCTTGTGCTTTGCATGTTATGTCAGTGATTAATGATTTTTTTATCCTTACTAAAAAAATGCCATGCTTTCCAAGTTTCCATTATTCCATGTTATGACACTTCATGGCCTCATGGGCTGTGCTGTGAGGCTAGAACTTTGAAGCAATTTGAGCAATGATAATTATATTTGGTGAGTAGTATATGCTTGTAGAGCTTTGTGGCTAACTTTTTACTTGTAAAATTATGTGCCTGGAATTACTGTTTTGTCATGTTGTTTAACCGGTAAGCTCTAAACTTTTCACAGATTCCTGGTCTCGTGAATGTGGACTTTGCAGATGTACGGGCTATTATGGCAGATGCTGGCTCTTCACTTATGGGGATTGGAACTGCTACTGGTAAAAAAATACTTCTCTTCCTTTAAGGCTAAGTTGCATGAAAGTAAATCCTTTGGAGTGAATGTGAGGCTGTGAGTATAATTATATGAATTCTTCATCATAGTTTTGATAAATTGTGGATGGTATATTTTTCTTGCATTCTATAATTGTTCACTACATGCTAAATTGTTTGGGCCTGTCTCTTAATAAATGCGGAAACTTCTCTGAAATGATTGTTTTCAAAGAATGAAGAGAGAACGGGCGGGCTTGTTTCCTTTCTCTGGCCCGAGGTGGGTCGGGGGAAGGTAAAGCTGTATGAGGCTATGAGCTGCAATATCCCTGAGGTCCACACCTACAAGTCCAGCTATCTTTTTCTTCCACCCCATCTTCTATTTGAGGTTCATACAAGGCTGCACAACCTGATTCTGAAGGGATTGTAGTTTTACTACTTGTTTACAATTGACTAATTGAGAAAGTATTTTATCTTGTCATGATATTGGTCTTTTTTTTAATGACAGTAGGTAGGGAGGTTATCTTATTTTGATTATGACTACAGCTATCTGATTCTTGTTTGTGAAGTTGTGAGTTTGGATAATCCAAGAGGCAAGAAGTATTGAAACTGTATTAAGTGAGGAAGATATGTCATTTTTTGTTTCTCGAAATGATCCTCCCTAGGTGGTGAGCATGATACTTTCATACAGAATTGTACTACACTTCTGGACTTAACACATGCATATTGAAGCTGCATCTACCTTTACACATTGTTTGGATGAAAAGGAAATGGAAGGAAAGGGAGGGAAGAGGAAAAGAGGGGGACAATATCTCTTCTTTGGATAATAGATTGCGGGAAGGAAAAGGGGAGGGAGAAGAAGGGATCCATTTTCCCTTCCTCTTTAATAAGCACAATCCCTCCTAAAATGGAGAGTTTTGGAAGGAAAATGGTGTTTACCTGGTCCTTCCTTTTCTCTCCCCTCCCCTTCGTCTTTCCCTCCCCTTCATGCCTCTTCGTGTTATCTAAAGAAATACTTAGGGTAGTTTTATCCCTAAAATTTAAGACTCCCCTTCAGACTCTACCTAATCAACTCTCCACTGATTCAGACTTACGTCAGACTCTCTATACTTTTATACTTTATTCCAAGACTCTAATCAAGACTTACTTTTATTATTAATCAGATTTATTTATTTATTTATTTATTTGGGTTGATATTTTAGAAAAACCATACAATAGAATTAAGAAACATTGCAAGTGAGAGCCTTGACTCGAGTTTTGGAAATCAAAACTCACTTTAAGACTATGGAGTTTTAGGGTAGTTTATTGCTTAAGAGTATGAGACCCACAAAATTCTTTAGTCAAGACTCCCTCCAAGACTTGCAATAAACTTACCCTTAGTGTGAAAAGTAGAGGGAAGTGTTAGTAGTAAACATTACCAGTAGGACTGGAGGGAAGGGTAGTAGATACATTCTGTGCTGTATTTGTCACTGGGTCCAACCTTCCAAATTCATATCTAAACAATCCTGATCTACGTGCCGGTCGTGCGTTTCTATGATTTTTTACTTTTTTACCAAACGCCTAGGACTACATGTATACCTGCTATACTTCGCTGTGTTATGACAATGCTTTTGACTGACTTTGTTGCAACTGACAACCATACACTGGGTCAATGCAACCTTGTTTCAGCACTTGGAACTTACATCTTTCTATATGTTATTTTGCAGGGAAGACCCGAGCAAGAGATGCTGCCCTAAATGCTATCCAGTCACCATTACTTGATATCGGTATAGAAAGAGCCACTGGAATTGTGTGGAATATAACTGGGGGAAGTGATTTAACTTTATTCGAGGTACCTGCATTCTGTCTATTAGGCACGCGTGTTTGATATTTAACATCTTTCTGCTTTCTGGGTTCTTAGGTCACATTTTCCATTATTTTCATTTCCATATGAAAGGACCACCTAGCTGCCTGTCAATATTGCATGTTCATGTCTCACCTTCTGCCTACTGTAATGTGAGCTTTCAGTGGAGAAATAGATCATCTAATTTCAGGACTCTATTCAATATCCCATGTGGTTGTTTGCTAAATGTAACCCTTTTAAACTCCTTGAAAAGCAGTCCATGGCACTGACTATTATCGTCAATATTATCCTCGTGGGCATATTTTTCTTCTCTCTGTCTTGTCTGACCTAAGACAAAGCATCCACTCTCTGTTATTTGAAAATGTCAGTGCCTCATCATTAGAAGTTGCTGATTAAGGTTCTTATGTCAGAAATTGGGTAGAAGTGAATTTATTGTACAGCCTCATAGACAACAGAGAGAAGCAAGTTTAGTATGTGTGCTATTTCTGGGGTAGAAAATTTGTGGTAGGCCTGAAAAAGAAGGATGTTGTTGTCGACTTATCGTAGCACTCTACTGATTCTTTCTTGTTAAGATGGATATTGAAAATATTGATTTCTGACAGGTGAATGCTGCAGCAGAAGTCATATATGATCTGGTAGATCCCACAGCCAATCTGATATTTGGGGCAGTGATAGATCCTTCACTTAGTGGTCAGGTGAGTGTGCAATATGTGCTGCATTATGCAGGAACATAAATACTTTTGAAATAATACTATGACGTTCATTTTCTCTATATGGTTTCAGTAGCCGCACTTATTAATACCTCGTCAACTTTTGCCTTTTTCTAATGGAGGGCCAAATATAATCAATTTTTAATATTCAAATATTGGTTACAGTTTTATTGTTTTTACGGAAACAATACTGTTAACGTAAATTCTTTAATAAGTGCTAACATCCCTAGGAGTTCCTTTTACTAATCATATTTTAGTTTCCGTCTCACATGAGAGTCTGAGCTTCTCCAATGATCATTCAAATGTTTGCAAATTGCCTTTCAAGTGGCTCATCTTGCTTAGCATGTCCAAAGTGTTGTTCTCAGCTTAATGCTCTACCTCTATACTCAGGAAAGCTTACTAAAAAGTATTCCATACAATAGTGATTACTTTTTTATGTAGTCATGCTTAATAAGGGAGAATGCAGATGTTTTTCCCCTTTCTCCCCAACAACAAACTGCTTCGTCCACTAGAAATTCAATTAAAGGCGCAGGTGTTGCCTGTTTAGCGAACCTTTTATTTGGTCATTGTCCAAAGCTTTGTTTATCAGCTAAAGTTCAAACATACCTCGGACCATTAGTGTGGCATTTCTTTGATATGCAAGCTGGACCTCAAGAATGTTTGTCTATAAGATATACGAAGTATATATTTTTATCTCAGGTACAACTTAACCTCAGTTTTTATCTGCTTTATTTATTTACTTTTCAGGTCAGTATAACTTTGATAGCAACCGGGTTCAAACGTCAGGAAGAAGGTGAAAGCAGACCTCTCCAGGTATCCTTTGATGAGAGCTTTTTAGGTGCATCCAAAACTAGATACTCTCTCTTACATATTGTGCTCATTTAATGTTGCACATCTCATATATTGCTCATTTGATGAATGCGCAACATGAAATGAGAAAAAATACGAGGGAATGCCTAAAAAATTTGTATCCATTGATTCCTTGGGGGAAAAAATGGGTACATCATTCAGTCATCTGTTAACTAGATGTCAAATCTTTTCCTGACGTTCAAATTAATTGGCGAATGCAGGCAAGTCAGGTGACACAGGGAGATGTTGGCCAAATCAATCGACGACCATCTTTCAGTGAAGCTAACTCAGTGGAGATCCCTGAATTCCTGAGGAAGAAGGGGCGCTCACGTTATCCTAGGGCATGATTCATTTATTTATTTATTAGTAATATGCAGCACGATTTATATGTAGTGTCTTTGTAGGTAGTTTTTTATGCCTTTGGGTTTGATGGTATATCCGTAGTTACATAGCAACCATTTCTTTCTTTGTTTGAGATAGGATTTTGAAAAATAAAGTAAATAATGAATTCTCCCCTGTATTTTGATTTTTGAAAAGTTCAACTTAGTTGTGTTGATATTGTACTCACAATTTTTTTCTATCATGCTTTTGCTTTGTGCAGATTTAAGTTTTCTAATATAAGTTATGCTCTTGTTGCATGATTTATGTTGCAATGTTGCTGAAACAAGTCACTTGAAACTTCAAAAAGGCCTAATTATTATCTTTCTCAACTCAAAAGTTCTACAATACTCCGCTTGCTCCTATCCCAAAATGTCCTAAACCTTAAATACAAATGTCCAAAATTACACGAAAATGTGTTGAACCACAAAAAATGTCTTAAATTAGGAAATCAATGTCGTAAATCTTATGTACAAATGTTCTAAAATAAATGGAGAGCATTTATCTCCTTATGCACAAATGTCCTAAAATAAATGGAGAGCATTTATCTTATTGTGCTTCTAGTAACACTACTGATAATTCTCAAATAGACAAATATGCATGTAAAAAAAAACAAAAAAAAAGATTGAAGTTTATGTTTGATCAGAGGCGTGTTATTCACCTAATTAGCTAATGTTGTGTTTAAAACGCTAGTGTTACAAACTTTTTTTTTTCGACGAGGTAGTGTTACAAATTTACAATGACAAGACTGACATAAGATGTTTAAATCAGATATTCAGTATTATTTTGATAAAGGTAGTTGATGCGAGGTTATATTTTAGCAAAATTAGCGTTTTACATAGGTACATGTAAACAAATTCATGTAAAAATTCAAGTTTAATAAAGCTCTAACATTTAACATGGACACTTGTTCCTTTCAGGCCACCAACTTATTAAAGTGTAGCACATTCCTTCCCAAATAGCCTATAAATACCTTCATCACAATAGCAATTTGATGAAAGCTCTCAAAATTATATGCATTTTCCTTTACTAAGATTATTAATCTTTACACTAATCTTGAGATGCAAGTGAATGTGTTTTCCTATAACAACAAACTTTGCAAGAACAGTGTTAGAATAATGATTGAAACATATTTGATGTAAATATCTATATCATTTTGTTCATTTAATATTGGACGATAATTGTTAATTAATTCACATTCAAATTATACAATTAAATCATTACTTTCAATCGATACTTATTTAGCTGTCTCTTATACACATCTAGATGTGTATAAGAGACAGATATTATATCACATGAATATTTTAGTGATAAATTATTTTAGTTGTAAAAAACGGTCCAATTAATTTTATGTGTTATATAGGTTGAACTTGATGAATCAAAGAGGATAAAAGGAATAGGAAATCAAGATTCATAAGGTTACGTTGGAGTGTGAAAGAAAAAAACAAAAAAATAGATAAAATTAAAATTAAAATAAAATGAACATAGATGCAACAACAATTCCAACAACTCAGCAAATCCAACAAAGCCAAAAAAATCAACAAGAAGCAACAACAACAAACTTTGCAAGAACAGAATAATGATTGAAACATATTTGATGTAAATATKTATATCATTTTGTTTATTTAATATTGGACGATAATTGTTAATCAATTCACATTCAAATTATACATTATCCTTTGAAATGGTATTATGGATCAGTTGGTTGATCCTTAAAATGATATAAATAAGAAAAATTATTAATAAATACCCCAAGGTAGGGTTATTTTAAAAATCAATATTTTTTAAAAAAAATCATATTTAAATAATTAGTTTTGGATAAAAGTTTATAAACACCTTCTAATCAGTTCACGAAACAGTTATAGAAATGACGATGGACTCTTAACTTATATACCACTCTACACTTTACTTTAGCTCTGATGTTCAAAATTGATATCGTGACAAAGTATGGTGGTGTTGGTGGCTCGAATGATGGTTGCGACTCAAATGGTGGTGGTGGTGAAGGAGGAGAGTGGGAGATCTATAATATTTAACCGACAAATTAATAGAATTTATAAGTTTAGTTAGTTAGTCTGATTTCAAAACTTTTGTCCAAAACTAGGTATTTAAATATAACTCTTTTGAAAAAGGATAGTTGCTTTCAAAATGACCKTAAATCAATTGACCAATTTATTTATTAAAAGACGTTCTTACAAATAATTATTAAAATCGATGTTGGGATCACTTAAAATCGGGAATGAAACTCTAATCATCTATACTTTAATTGAATATAGCTATTTAAGACTAATTTCTTTATTATGCATTGTATAAAATGTTATGATTAATATTGTGATTATTGTCAAATACGAAGTATATTCATCACTTTTCAAAAAAAAAAAAAATGAATTAATAAATCATGTTATAAAAGTTTTTTCCAATATTTTTGAAAGGTCACCTTTTTTTCTTCCCTTCTCCTCTTCTCATTTCCTTCCCCTTCCATTCCCTCATTTTGTTTCAAAACATTGTCCAAATCGATAAACTAGAAGTACAGGTTGATAAGATTGCAGTGGTGTAACTATTTTTTGTGTGCAAACAACTTGTTAATAGGGAGGGCAATATGGTGTCAAATTGGCTTGCATATGTTGAGCAAGAATACAATTTCTTACCTAATAGTGAAATGTTAACAGACGATACTGTCCTAAAATTACACGAACATTAGTTGAACCACAAAAATGTGTTAAAATTTTATTGTCTTACTAATTATTACACGAACATGTGTTGAACCATGTTAACCGGACCATCTCAACCAAAAGCTTAAGCTAGGGAAGCTTGAGGGTGCTTAAGATGATTGGTGTTGGTGTTTAACATCTTGACATGGGGAGATTGAGAACCTTGAGGTTATTGATGTAAGCGACTTTTGGTGTCTCAGTCTTGGATATTGGGGAATTCGCATCTTGAATTGGGGAGACTGAGGATCCTGAGGTTATTGATGAAAGGTTGCAAGCAACTCCATATAATGTGAATTTCTGTCGAATGGTCTCGAAGGTTACGATTCTAGGGTGTTGCATTCAACATAGATGATCATATTGTGCATTTGGAAACTGTTGCTGTTTGCTGTCCCGTTGAGACACCTCTTTTGAGTTATGATTTCATTGACTTTAGTTCCGAGGGTTGATCTTGTTAGAGAATGGACGACGATTCAGTGATCTCTTCATTGAATGGTTTGTCCAGAACTCTTGGAAAGGATGCCCTAACCTGAAGAAGTAATTGTTCAGTGTTATTTTCAGGATAATTTACTTGCATTATCGAAACAGGCTAATATCGAAACGACTCTTGGGTGTGTTTTGAGGAATGCATTATCGAAACAGGCTAATATCTTAGTGAAGATTCTAAAAGATAAACAAGGATCTTGCTTACAGTGTGGGAACTGGAAGGGGTGCAGGACAGAAAGCATGGCCCATTCTGCGCTTGGGATTCAAAGTGATTATGGAAATTTTGTAACTAGATTCTCATTAACCTTCCTTAACTATTGTATTAGTGAACTAATAATATATTGATATAAAGATGAATTAGCAAAGCTAAGGGCAACAAGGACATTTCCAAGTTAAAATAAGTTAATTATTTGGACTTAATTTATCTAGGTCGAACTAATAGGATAACTCAGGACTTCATCTATACAGTATTTGGACTCAATTTATATCATATAGGACTTGATAGAATTTGCATCGATTATTTATTTTTTACTATAATTCACTTTTCTTTTTTTGGTTTTTCTTTATTTTATTCAATTTAAATATTTTATTTGGTAATTGGCGAACTTATCGTAGCGTTTGGCTGAAACTTCCACGTTTTGAGTAGATACATGTAAACAATTCATGAAAAATTCAGTTTAATAAACTCTAACATTTAACATGAACATTGTCCTTTTAGGCTCACAACTTATTAAAGTGTAGCACATTCTTCCAATAGCCTATAAATATCTTCATCACTATAGCAATTTGATGAAATAGTCAATATATATCATTTAAAGAATAGCTTAAAATTATATGCATTTTTTTCTAAGATTCCTATCTCTTTACTACTAATTTAGATGCAGTGTAATGTGTTTTCTATAAACCTATACAAAAACTTTGAGACAAGGAACAGTGTTAGAGAAAATGATTGAAACATATTTGATGTAAATATCTATATCATTTTGTTCATTTAATATTAGGACCATAATTGTTAATCTAATCACATTCAATTTTACAATTAAATCATTATTTCAATCGATAACTTATTTATTTACTTACAGTTAAAATTAATAAAAAAAGTTAATTATTGTTTGAAATAGTAATGGATCTGTTGATGATTTTATAAAAATAATACATAGGAAAATTATTAATAATATCTTAGTTTAGGGTCATTTTTAAAAAAAAAAATTAAATAGTTAGTTTTTGGGTAAAACAGTTTTAAATAAACAACTTGTAACGGCCTAATCACGAAAGCGTTTGTAAAAATGCTGATTTTTTTCCCTCAAATTCTATTTTTTTTTCCGTTAATTCCATACTCTTTTTTTCTATTTTTCAACCCACAAGATTTTTGTTTCATTTTTTTATTCGCTCCTATATTATTCATTTTTCCTATTTTTTTCATAATCAATTAACTTTTGATCAACATTTCAAAAGAATTATGATTTTTTTTTTAACTCGTTTTGCTTTTTTTCTTTTTTCTATTGGCAAGATGAGTTTAGTTTTCTATCCCTTAAGTTTTCTAATTTTTGTCATAAAAAGGTTTTGGTTTTTACTTATTAATTATTGTTTTGTTAGTAAAATATTATAGGGTTGGATTTTTGATTTTTGACGCTAATTTGACCTCTAAATAATCCCATATTTAATTGAATATAGCTAATTTGATCATAGTTTAAGACTATTTAACTTCTTATTGCATTGTATAAATGTTAGATTATATTATGTTTATGTGTTCCTAATAGAAAGTATAGTTTCATCATCTTTTAAAATAAATAATAGTATTGTTAAGCCCGGCCGTGTCCGCCAAGTCATAGACAGTGTTTTTTTCTTTTTGATAAAAAAATGTTTAGTTTGTCCTTTTATTGATTTATTTGTTCTTAATTAGTTTTAAAGAAATGGATTATTAAATACAAATAGTATGAAACTGGCTAAGTTTGGTATAGTAGTTTGTTCTTTGAGTGTGTCTGTGTTGGTTGTAAATTTGTTGGATATGGAATTTTTTTTTTAAAAAAATAATTTGATTAGTTTAAATTTTCATCCTACGTGGGTTTGTATGTACAATATTCAAATATATAACAGAATAGTTTCATCTGCTTATGTGGTTTATTTCTTTTTTTTGGTGTGAATATGTGGCCTTTATTTCTCATGTTTAATTTATGTGGGCACTAGTTATAAATTTTTATTTTTCTCTCTTGTCTCTTCATCATTGAATATCAAATAATGTTGCGTAGAAATCAACTTTTTATTAGTTGTGTGCTTATAATTCGAGTTCCATGAGCATATGATGTTTTTATTTTTTATATGCATGTGCAATAGTAGTTTTGTTGTTCCTTTATCTTAGTGACAATTAAATATTTAGGGGTCCAATTGATTGGTGATTTGGATTAAGAATTGAATTTTCCTTTAGTTTTGGGTGATAATGGGATGCATATTAATTATTCTCCGTAGAATGTGCTTTTTTATGTTTTGAATGAATATGCTCAGTAGTTATTGATGGGATTTGTTGCTATAGTATGTAAAATGTTTCTTTAGAGAGAATAGGATGTTTTGTGAAGTAGGGAGTACAACTATTTCTATAAAAATGAGCCGTAATGATTTGTGTCATTATTGTGTCAAAATTTAATTACTATTTCAAAATAATTATTTTTTTGTAATGAATTAAATGCCGCTAACGTATTACAAATTAAAATATGTTGTGATAAGTATAAGACATGATGAATTTACCTACTTGCCTCTAATTTTCCATAAGTAAATATATAAAATTATAAAGTTTTAAAAAAATCAATTTATATCATTTTTTTTAAGTGATGTTTTATTTGTATTGAATTTAAACATTCATTATAAATTCATTGCATAGTCAATGCAGTTTTTTTAATTGGTCACAACACAAGAAACAACTTACCGAAGTAGAAAACATCTCATTAAGGGTAAAATAAATATTGTAATGTGTATTATAAGAGATTAATTATCTTATGATATTTAAATGCTATGCC
>SNQN01000940.1:100929-113597 GCA_008642245.1 Bassia scoparia
CATATTTAACTTGTTTCTTTTTAATATGACAAATTCGAAAATGGAAAGGATTTTAATCTTTTTTCTTTTGTGATTTTTTTTAATCATGAATTCATTAAGGGTATTTTGGGGTTTTAGAAAGGGGACACCAATCAATCATGTTATAAAAGTTTTTCCCAATATTTTGGAAAGGTTATCCTTTCTTTTCGGTGTAACTATTTTTTTTGTATGCAAACAACTTGGCTTGCGTCTATTGAGCAAGAATACAATTTCTTACCTAATAGTGAAATGTTAATATATATAGGATAATGTCCTAAAATTACACGAACATTAGTTGAATCACAAAAATGTGTTAAAATTTTGTTGTCTTACTAATTATTACATGAACATGTGTTGAACCACATCCATGTGTTGAGCATTTATCTCATCGTGCTTCTAAGCGATAATCTCAATTAGACAAATATACATGTAAAAAAAAAAAAACTGAAGTTTATGTTTAATGAGAAGTGTGTTTATTTACCTAATTAGCTAATGTTGCGTTTAAAATGTCAGTATTACAACTACAAAGGCAGACATTATTTTGGTGAAGGTAATTGATGTGAAGTTATATTTTGACAAAATTGACGTTTTAAATAGATACATGTCAACAAATAAAAGCAAAAATTCACGTTTAATGAGGTTCAACCATATGACATGCACACTCGTTCCCTTTAACTTATTAGAGTGTAGCACATTCCTGCCCAAATAGTCTATGAATACCTTCATCACAATAGCAATTTAGTGAAAAGTAGCTCAGCATTTGAAGAGCTCTCAAAATTATGTGAATTTTCGTTTTCTAAAACCATCAAACTTTACACCAATCTTGATATCCAAGATTACATTTATTAAACGATGAATTAATTGGTATAAAATTCAAACAAAAAATGAAAAAAAAAACTCTAAAAAGTCTCAATGAATTTTAATACTACCAGTAATCTCCACATGAACAAAACCCATCAGAAAAATGATGGAACCTGCAACTATCCCTAACAATTATACTTCTTCCAACAACTTTTGCAATCAATTTGAATGCCAAATGACAGTCCAAACATACCCTCAAATTCTTTTTAATGATGACAGGCTTCCAAGGTGGCAGACTCATCAGTGCATATGCAACAGCTAACTTCTCACTGTGATATCTAAGCATCTTCTCCTTTGTGTCATCGTCTACGTCCATGTTAACCACCTCTCTTTGAGGTGTGTATCCCACTTTCTTTATCTCATCCATCAGGGCATCGACCTTCTCGTTTATCCTTCTTAGTTCAGGATGAGACCATTCGTGTACCCCGAAAACATGTGTTTTGTTCCCTATGTCAACCCAGCTATAACCAGGCACCTTCCTTATGTTCCAATCTTTGATCTTTTTCCTCGCTTTTTTCACGCCTTCCCATTGTCTTGCCTTCGCATAGATGCTTGAGAGCAATGTAGGAATGCTGCTGTTTTCAGGCTCCAGTCTCATTAGCTTCTCTGCAGCGACTTCAGCCCGTGCTATATCACTTTGAATTTTGCAAGCACCGAGATATGWAGTCCAACCAAAAGCGTTTGGTTCAAAAGGCATTTGACTAATGAACTCATCGGCTTCTTTGAGCTTCCCTGCTCGACAAAGCAGATCGATAACACATGAATAATGCTCTGATGTTGGTGTCACCCCATAGTCACTTTGCATCGAATTGAAGNATCAATTGCAATGGGTGCAAAATAAACGTGACTTACTGACTTAGCATTCACCATCTCAGAAATTCAGATTTGTAGAAGCATTTTAGAAGTGCACATGGAAGAGGAAGGGTAGAAGAATGAAGATAAATTGTACGGGTAGAACCGTAGAACAATGCAATTCAGGAAAAAAAAAAAACCAAGACCAAGGAGGTTCCACCTCAAAATCATATGGCAATGAGGGGAGTAGCCCCTTAGCCTTATAATGCAGTCTCAACTCTCGAATTCTTTCGATGTGGGATTTATCACCACAACACTCCCCCTTAATTTCAATGTGGGACAACACATACACTCACATGTGGGTTGTTCATGGGCTCAACACTCCCCCTCACATGTGAGTTGTCCGTAAGTTGGCCCAGATCAATCACACCCAACCTAGGCTCTGATACCATGTTAACCGGACCATCTCAACCAAAAGCTTAAGCTGATAGTTGAGGCCCAGGAATATGTTATATACTCTAGCAAACCACATCCATAAAAAACTTATGTATAAACTCCTAAAATAAAAAACTGAAGTTTCTGTTTAATGAGAAGTGTGTTTATTCACCTAATTAGCTAATGTTATGTTTAAAATGTCTAAAACTTTCAACACTTTCTATATTTGAGTATAACAAAAAATTTGCAACAATTGTACAACTTTCCTCATTTGATAAATTATTAATAGCAAAATTAACATATTTTTAGGATCACTTTGCTAATTATTTTGTCCTTTTGTTGCCATATTATTTCCCTCATTTTATTTTTGGAACCACTCCATTAATTCACCACCTAATAGGGATAAACAGAAACAGTGGGTACCTGATCCGATATCTGGAACAGGGCTAAAATCGACCGTTCCGGAACCGGTTGGATCGGTATCGGTTCCGATTTCAAAAGTGAGGAACCGTTTGTGACTGGTTACTGTTCCGAGTATAAATATTTTGGAACCAGTACCCGGTACCAACGGGTCTTTAACCAAATACCCGATAACTGTTATGAATTTTGGGTTAATAAAACATTAGTTTTAACTGAAGCCCAAAAGCCCAATCCATATAAACAACAACAGTTTACTAACTCTAAAATTTCATACTCGCATTCATTCCCTCTCTCTCACAGACCACAGATCACAGATCACAGTAGTCTCACTTCACTCAGTCACTCGTCGATCCTCCGCCGATCCTCTGCCGCGTCCTCCGCCGACCACACGCCACAGTAGGCAGGTCGCTTTTCCACAGGTAAAGTCACTCATTGAAATCTCTTCATTTTCATTGTAGTTTTCGTTGCTGAAATTAGGCATTTAATTTAATAAACTGAATCGTTAATTTGATTTTTGGAGATACTTACTGATTAAGATGTCACCTTTATGCCTTTTATCTTCTATATTTATTGTTCATCTAGTGTGGAATTTGTTGAATTCGATTATACTTTTGTTTCTCAAAATGATGCAAACTTTGTTATGCTCAAACTGATTTGTTTTAGTTTTAAATTCAGTGATTTCCTTTGTGAAAATGTTGTAAGAATTATTTTGAAAAATCCAACCCTCAAATTTACCCTAAAAATCGTGGTTTTTTTTTCCTGGAATAGTTCATACGGAGTATTATTTGCTATGATGGTATAATTGTATTAGTGCTACGAGTGATTTACAGTAAGTCTGTTCAATTTTTAGGGCATTGAAAAGTTGTAACAATTAATATTGGATTAGATACAGGATAAATGTATATCATAATCAATGGTCCATTTATGCAATGCTGCTTTGTTCTGTTGTATATTTTAAATTTTTAAGGTGTAATATGATATGTGATAATCCTACTTTTAAATTAGATTAAATGGAAGCAAAGTTTTTCAGAGTCCTGAGGCTAGTAGGAACTGGTTATAAAGCCAGAGCTGAAGCCGACGGTCGCTTGTTGTGCCTAAAATTAGGTTACAGCCATGAAGTTGAATTGCCTGTTCCACCTGCTGTTCGTGTCTTCTGTTTTAAGCCTGACGTGATTTGTTGTGCCGGGATCGATAAAGCTAGAACACATCAGTTTGCCGCCACTGTCCGGAGCATCAAACCCCCTGATGCATACGTTGACAAGGGTATGCGTTTACAAGGAGGAAAGTCTTGAAGTTCAAGCTGGAAAGAGGACAGGTTGAAGTAAAAGAGGGTTTCATTCTGTACTGCACATTGTTGTTTTGAGTTTTATAGTTTGCTGGATTTTGTTTAATCAACAGAATTGCTTGTGATATAATCCGTATATCAAAGCACATTTGTTCCAGGCATTGGCCATTGGCCCTTGATGCAATTGAGACCGTGAGTCTGTAACTGTTCGAGAATACTGTTCAAGATCTGAGCCATAAGATCAAGGCTGTGTTATTTACTGTAAAGTGTAATTCGGTCCACTTTCTCTTGTTACTCCCATGAGACATCCTTTATAAACTCCAAGCTTATAATTTTTCGAAAGGTACTCCCATCAGCTGCCCCTGTGATTGCTTGGTTGATGTACACTCGAGACTCTCTGCCTGAATTATGCTATATGTGGACGTCATAAGCTAGAGGTTTTGTCATTGCATAACTCGATTATTGGTGTCGAGCCTAGTTACCAGAAGTTTCCTCGCTTGAGGTCATTGTCATTGAGCTATGTTAGCATCTCGGCGTTGGACTTGAGTTTGTTCCTCAATGTTTGTCCTGTGCTTGAGATTTTAAGGCTCATCAATCCAGATATTGACATATCTGATGCTCAAACAACCTTGGAGCTTAGAAGTGATTCTTTGAAAGATGTGTAGAAGGCTGATCATATTGAGAAGCTGAACTTGAAAGGTTGCTCATTGGACCTGTTTATGCTTGTTGGGAAGGGAAGCTTGAGGGTGCTTAAGATTGATGGTGTTGGTGTTTTACATCTTGACATTGGGGAGATTGAGAACCTTGAGGTTATTGATGTAAGCGACTTTGGTGTCTCACGTCTTGATATTGGGGAAATTCGCATCTTGATATTGGGGAGACTGAGGATCCTGAGGTTATTGATGCAAGGCTTGCAAGCAACTCCACTATAATGTCCAGTTTCTGTCGAATGGTCTCGAAGGTTACGATTCTAAGGTGTTGCATTCAACATAGATGATCATATTGTGCATTTGGAAACTGTTGCTGTTTGCTGTCCCCAGTTGAGCCACCTCTCTTTGAGTTATGATTTCATTGACTTTAGTTCCGAGGGTTGATCTTGTTTAGAGAATGGACGACGATCAGTGATCTCTTCATTGAATGGTTGTCCAGACTCTTGGAAAGATGCCCTAACCTGAAGAAGTTAATTGTTCAGTGTTATTTCAGGATAATTTACTTGCATTATCGAAACAGGCTAATATCGAAACAGACTCTTGGGTGTGTTTTGAGGAATGCATTATCGAAACAGGCTAATATCTTAGTGAAGATTCTAAAAGATAAACAAGGATCTTGCTTACAGTGTGGGAACCTGGAAGGGGTGCAAGGACAGAACAAGATGGCCCATTCTGCGCTTGGCGATTCCAAAGTGATTATGGAAATTTTGTAACTAGATTCTCATTAACCTTTCTTAACTATTGTATTAGTGAACTAATAATATATTGATATAAAGATGAATTAGCAAAGCCTAAGGGCAACAAGGACATTTCCAAGTTAAAATAAGTTAATTATTTGGACTTAATTTATCTAGGTCGAACTCAATAGGATCAACTCAGGACTTCATCTATACAGTATTTGGACTCAATTTATATCATATAGGACTTGATAGAATTTGCATCGATTATTTATTTATTTCTATCAATTCACTTTTCTTTTTTTTTGTTTTTCTTTATTTTTATTCAATTTAATATTTTTATTTGGTAATTGGACGAACTTATCCCAACTCAGCGTTTGGCTGATACTTCCACCGTTTTGAGTAGATACATMTAAACAAATTCATGCAAAAATTCACGTTTAATAAAAGCTCTACCATTTGACATGAACACTTGTCCCCTTTTAGGCTACCAACTTATTAAAGTGTAGCACATTCCTTCCCAAGTAGCCTATAAATATCTTCATCACTATAGCAATTTGATGAAAAATAGATCAATATATATTTCAATTTTAAAGGAATAGCTCTCAAAATTATATGCATTTTTCTTTCCTAAGATTACTAATCTCTTTACACTAATGTTGAAATCCGAGTGTATGTGTTTTCTATAAACCTATACCAACAAACTCTGCAAGAACAAGGAACAAGTGTTAGAGAAATGATTGAAACATATTTGATGTAAATATCTATATCATTTTGTTCATTTAATATTGCACCATAATTGTTAATCAATTCACATTCAAATTTTACAATTAAATCATTACTTTCAATCGATACTTATTTATTTACTTCAAGTTACAATTAATAAAAAAAGTTAATTATTGTTTGAAATAGTATGGATCTGTTGATTGATTTTTAAAATAATACAAATAAGGAAAATTTATTAATAAATATCTTAGTTTAGGGTCATTTTAAAAAAAAATTAAATAGTTAGTTTTTGGTAAAAGTTTTGAAATAAACAACTTGTAACGCCTAATCACGAAGCAGTTTATAAAAATGCTGATTTTTTTCCCTCAAATTCCTACTTTTTTTTCGTTAAATTCCTACCTTTTTTTTCTATTTTCACCCACAAGATTTTTTTTCATTTTTTTATTCGTCTCCTATATTATTCATTTTCCTATTTTTTCATAATCAATTAACTTTTGAATCTAACATTTCCAAGATTATGATTTTTTTTTTTACCGTTTTTGTTTAGTTTCTTTTTCTATTGGCAAGTGAGTTAGTTTCTACCCTTAAGTTTTCTAAATTTTTGTCATAAAAGCTTTTTTTACTTATTAATTATTGTTTTGTTAGTAAAATATTATAGGGTTGGATTTTGATTTTGTGACGCTAAATTTGACCTCTAACTAATCCACTATACTTTAATTGAATATAGCTAATTTGATCATATTTAAGACTAATTTACTTCTTATGCATTGTATAAAATGTTATGATTAATATTGTGATTATTGTCTAATACAAAGTATATTCATCTCTTTTAAAATAATAACTAGTATTTTAGCCCGGGCCTTGCCAAGTCATACAATTTTTTTTCTTTATAAAAAATATGTTTACTTTGTCCATTTATTGATTTATTTGTCCTTAATAGTTTTAAAGAAATGATATTAAATACAATAATAAAACATGGCTAAGTTGGTAAGTATGTATTAGTTTGGTGGTCTAGTGTTGTGTTCAAATCTTGTTGGAAGGAATTTTTTTTTTTAAAATAATTGATTAGTTTAAATTTCATCCTACGTGGTTCTATTGTACATATGTCAAAACTATAACAATAGTTATCGCTTATGTGGCTTTATTTCTTTTTTTTGGTGCTAATATGTGGCTTTATTTCTCATATTTAATTATGCGGCACTTTAAATTTTTATTTTTCTCCTTTTCTTTTCCTCATTGAAATATCAAATATGATATGAAAATAAACTTTTATAATGTTAATTCGAGTTCTCATTAAACATATGATTTTTCATTTATATGCATTCAATATTTTTTGTTCTCTTTATTATATTAAAATATTTAGGCGGTCAAATTGAGTTGATTGGATTAAGAATTAAATTTCTTAGTTTGGGTAATGGATGCAAATTTAATACTCGTAGAATTTTTTATTCTTTGAATGATATGCATATTTAATTGGTGATTTTGCCTATAATGTAAAATGTTTCTTAGAAGAATAGAATTGTATTTGTGAGGGAGACACCATTTCTAATAAAATGAGTAATGAATTGTGTGCATTAATTGTGCAAATTAATTACTATTTCAAAAAATTAATTATTTTTGTATATTAATTATCCGCTACGTATTACAAATTAAAATAATGTTGTGATAAGTATAAGACATGATGAAGTTTACTACTTGACTCTAATTTTCCATAAGTATAATATATAAATTTAAAGTTTAAAAAAATCATTTATTCATCTTTTTTAAGTGATGTTTTATTTGTATTGAATTTAAACCATTCATTAATAAATTTACATTGCATAGTCAATGCAGTTTTTTTAATTGGTCACAACTAAACAACTTACGAAGTAGTAACAAATCTCATTAAGGGTAAAATAAATATTTAATGTGTATTACAAAGAGATTAAATTATCCTTAATGATATTTAATGCATGCATATTTAACTTGTTTTCTTTTAATATGACAAAATCGATAAATGGAAAGGTTTAATCTTTTTTCTTTTGTGATTTTTTAAATCATGAATTCATTAAGGGTATTTTGGGGTTTTATAGAAAGGGAACACCAATCAATCATGTATAAAAGTTTTTCCCAATGATTTTGGAAAGGTTATCATTTATTTTGGTGTAACTACTTTTTTTGTATGCAAACACTTGGTTGCGTTATTGAGCACGAACAAATTTCTTACCTATGTGAATGTAATATATATAGATATGTCTAAAATTACACGACAGTTAAAGTTGAATACAAGTTTAAAATTTTTGTTGTCTTACTAATTATTAATGAATATGGTGTTGACTAATCTGTTGAAGCATTTCTCATGTGCTTTCTAAGCGATAATTCTATTGACAAAATATACATGTACAAAAAAAACTGAAGTTATGTTTAATGAAAGTGTGTTTATTATACCTAATTGCTAAGTTAAGGTTAAAATGTCATATTAAAAAACAAAGGAAACATTATTTCTGAGTGCAAGGAATTGAAGGAAGTTTATTTTGGACAAAATTGAGAAATCTTAACAACATAGATACATGTACGAACAATAAGAAAAGCTCATTTAAATGAGGTCAAGCATATGAAATGCACCTCGTTCCTTAACTTTATAGGTGTAAGCAATTCTGCCCAAATAGTCTAATGATATACTTCATCAATATGCAATTTAGTGAAAGTGCTCAGCATTGAAGGACTCTACAAATTTGTGAATTGTTCGTTTCTTAAACTAACTCACAATTTGATACAGATTACATTTATTATAACGATGATTAATTGTATACAAATTAACAAAAAATGAAAAAAAATAACCTAAAAAGTTCATAGATTTTAATACCATAATCTCACATGAAAAAACATCATAGAAAATGATGGAACATGCACTATCTAAAATTTACTTCTTCAAACTTTTGCATCATTTGAATAGGCCAAAGAAGTCAAATACCTCAGCTCTTTTAATGATAGAGGCGTCCAGGTGGAGACCATCAGTTGATATGCACCAGTAACTTCTCACTGTGATATCTAAGATCCTTCTCTTTGTGTCATGTCTAGTCCATGTTAACCAACTCTCTTTGAGGTGTGTATCATTTCTTTATCTAATCCATAGGGCATCGAACCTTCTGTTTATCTTCTTAGTTCAGGATGGACTTGTGGTACCCGAAAATGTGTTTTGTTCGTATGTCACCCAGCTATAACCAGGCACTTCCTTAATGTAATCTCTTTGAATCTTTTCCTCGGATTTTCCACGCATTCCATTGTCTTGTGCATAGATGTTGAGAGCATGTGGAATGCTGTGTTTCAGCCAGTCTCATTAGCTTCTCTGCAGCGACTCGCCCGTGCTTATATAGTTTGATTTTGAAGCACCGAGATTGAGTCAACAAAGGTTTGTTCAAAGGCAATTGATAATGACTCATGGGCTTCTTTGGAGCTTCCTGCTCGACAACGATCGATACACATGAATATGCTCTGATGCTGGTGTAACCATAGTCACTTTGCATCGAATTGAAGTAATCTAGTCCTTCTTTAACCAACCCTGAGTGGCTGCAACCCGTCAAGAGATTCATGAACGTTATATCATTTGGCTTCATACCTCTCAGGACCATTTGATTGAAAATTCTTATGGCTTCTCGCCCCAAGCCATGTWGAGAAAACCCGCTTAACAGTGAGTTCCATGCATACTCAGACGGATTTTTGATACGGTTAAACAGAAATTCCGAATGATCAACCAATCCACACCTCCCATACATTAGAATTAGTGTAGARGAGACATATGGGTCTTCTGAAAACCTCATTTTGATCACCTGAGCATGAAGCTGCGAACCTTGATRGAGTGCAGCTTGGTTAGCACAGGCCTTGACCAAAGTGGAAAACGTAAATTCGTTAGGCCCTAAGTCTCCCCTCCTTAGCTCAACAAAAACCTCAAGAGCTTCCTCCACCTGACCAGCTTCCACATACCCATTAATCAAAGAGGTATACGAGACAATGTCCATACGCGAAAAGTCCTTACCAAACACTTCCGAAGCACTGTCCATGTCACCCACTTTCGAGTACATAACAGCTAGTGCATTGCACACTCTAGTGTTCTCCCCAAACCCTGACTTCACTACGATCGAATGAACAGACCTCCCGAACGTACATGCCTTCATCGCCCCACAAGCACTTAACGCAGTCGAAACAACATAGCTATCAATCAGTATAGCCTCAAGCAACATCGTCTTAAACCCCAACAAAGCCTCCTTATAGTCCCCATTCTTGGCATACCCATSGATCATCGACGTCCAAGACACTTCATCCTTACAACGCATCTCCTCAAACACCTTACACCCATCACGAACCACGCCACACTTGGAATACATATCAGCAAGATTACTCCCCACAAAAAGCTCATGACTGAACCCACATTTCATACTCAGGCAATGCAGCTGCCTGCCGAAACCCACGTCCCTATGCAACGTTGCCGCCCGAAGAACACTCGAAAAAGTGAACTCATTCGGACTCTCGCCAGCAACCATCATCTGGGAAAACGCGCGCATTGCTTTCATGCATGCAGAGTGCTGCGAAAAGGCAGTGATCAATGCAGTCCAGGAAACCAAGTTTCTGTGAGGCATTATGTCGAACAGTTTCTGCGCATAATCGAGGTGCCCACATTTTGCGTACAAATTGAGGAGATAGTTGTTGACATATTTGCGTACTTGTTGAACTGAACGAATGAGTTGAGCGTGAAGTTGTTTTCCTGCTTTGAGATTTTTGGAATGCGTGTAAGATTGCAGAATTTGGGCCAAAATGTCGGGATCTTTGAGTATTGAAGAACAGAGTTTGAATTGAGTTTGGTGATTCATAGCATTCATCATTTACAATTAATGGGGTTTTATGTTGTTGTATTTGTTTAAAATAAAAAAAAATGCGCTTTTAAAAAATTCAGAGACTACACTATGTTATCTAAGAAAGTCTAAAGGAGAGATATTGCATATAAACTTGGAAAAATGTCCACCAAGCACCACCACGTTTTTTCCACTTTTGTAAAAAACTATCTAATGTATTTGTTTAACAACTATCATATTTCATTTTTTTTTGCAATCAACTATCTCACATTTTGAATTTTGGCACACTCAACGTATTAACAACAAGCACAACGCGACATCATGCAAAACACACTTTTGTTGTTTCCCCACCCCAAAACCACCAAACACTCACCAAAACAACTTCAATCCCCAACCTCGTCAATTTAGTTTTTAGATTTTTTCAGTTTCCATCTCATTTTATGGACATAGGTTTCTTCACAAAGTGTAGATCTCTGGAAAATACATGAAATAGGCTAAGATAGTGATTTGGGTTGTTTTCAAGTAGTTATCTTCCGCAAGTTTTAAATTCTGAAAGTGGGTAGTGATTCGCAAAAAAAAAAAAAATGGGTAATTGTTTTAAATAAAACAATCTGGGTAGTGTTTTCAAAAGTGCGAAAAGTTGATAGTTTTTACAATTGTAACTTAAAATTAATAGATTTGTGCTGCTGATGGGAAGAAAATTTCAAAATATTTGTTTTATAGGCTTACGTTACATGTAGCTCTTAGAGTTAAGTTAAAGATTAAACATCACATAAATAAAATAAAAATTGAACAATTCGTAATTAATCGTAACGGGTTTTCAGGTTAGCGTTAAATTTATGAAATGGTTTTGTTAAGCATATTTCTTTTTTTAATTGGAACTATGTTAATAAGAAGATTTATAGACCAAAATAAAATAGCATATAGAAAGCAAGTAAGAAGGGTTTGAGCGATATCATATTTGATATTCCTGGGTAATGCTTAACTGAATAAGGCAGAACTAAAACAGCTTATAAAAAAAAAGAACAGGGTTTGGCTTATCACATGCGAATTGAAGAAGCTCGATTTTCATTCATTTCATTAATCCTTTACCAGCTTTAGTAGCAAGATAGGGGCCTTCAAGCATAACTCAACTCTAGTATCAGCTCAGTCGATATAAAGATCCTATTAGTGGAAATGTCTAAAATGACTATTAAAGTTGATGAGATTAATAACAGAATGAGGTAGTTACTAATGTGTTGTTGATGTGCATGAACAAGTATAGCAGAACAATACGAATGTTCAATGTTCAAGAAAGAGTAACATACATAGAAGAAGTCGAAGGAACTCCAGCCAGTTGAGTTGCAGATGTCTCAAGTGGAGCTTTAATATGTGTGATGACCGGAGTAGGAGGAAGCATGTTAAAGGCATAACTGAAGAACTATGGATGCAACAAAGGAATCAAACTGGAGAATCAGGCTTCAGAGTCAAATTCACTGGAGGACCACGATGAAGGTGTTTTGTCCATGAAAATCAAGTTGTGATTTAATGAAAATTGTTGGAGTCTTAAAGGGTGGATGAATCCCAGGAGAGAGGAAGCATTGTGATTGGAGCAATATGGAATTAAATCAAGGGCTTCAAGTAAGGAAATAGAAACTATATTTTGAACCAGAGGAATTGGTCTAGAGGAATAGTGTCTTAGAGGAACTTGGTCTGCGATCAAAGTATTAATTCGATAACTAGTCATAATAATAGGGAGTGGTATAATTGAATGAGTCAGTAAAATTGGTAATTTAATGTTAGATAAAAGAGGTTTATATAAATATCCTTAATAAAGGTAAACTTTGTTAATAAAAGAATTTTCTTAATAAATCTATTTAATTGTAATATCTTGAGATAGAATAAATAATTTTTCAAACAAACTAATATTTAAGGA
>SNQN01000941.1:0-25157 GCA_008642245.1 Bassia scoparia
AGACTCTATTCTCTTTTTTTTGTTTTCCTTTTCACTTTTTGAAATGATTGTTGAATTTGGAAGAATGAATTAAAAGGAACGATGAATGACTACCCATTAAAAGTAGGGAAGTAACTCACCTCAGCACGCAATTCGCATTATAACCCGCCCACTTAACTGGTGAATCATAGGGCGAATTCTGAAAATAACTACTACGAATTAAAACCGCTCATGAATCAAAGCTGGCCTGTAACTGAAAATGTTACATGCCTCAGAAGATTCTATGGTTAAACCAAGGCACCACCCCTTCAAATATGAGACATGGTTCAGATATTTATTAAATCCAACGCAAAATCTGCCTGCATTAAACCAGCCGGATTGGGGCTATTTTTTTACCTATTGAGCCATCCCACCAATTACCACCAAGACTCATGTTAACTGATCCCAGTAGGCTAATTCGTTACTGATCCAATGGCCTATTAATCAATAAAGCCATGGCCATAAAATGGTCAAAACTGCCAATCAACTAGTGAAAAGTTGAGGCATGCAAGACACCACCCGTTTATATGTTACTGACACTTGTCACGATTGACAGCTTTGACCATGCAAATCCAGTTATAAAAGCACTTTGACCCCAAGCTGGTGAATTCCTCATAACAAACACAACCTACATTCCTCTCTCATAATATTGAATACCCTGGAAATACTGACACCCTCCACGAAGGTTTGTTCATGGTTCCCAGGTAGATGTCATCGTGTTTTAGCTACTCGGACTGCAACCAGTCTCTTCCCAAACGGCTCAGTTGCCACCCACGCAGTTACCACATATTTACCAACACATTATTATCAAACATCCTACTGAGATATCAACAACAATTCCCAATGGCCAATTACAAAACATAATAATAATGATGAAGAAATAAATACGTGTGCTATATTGGAGCAGTCGTATTCAATGAGTCAAAATTGCACTAGCAGAAAAATACTTGAGTAGTGTGTACATTTGTAAAACAACAGGATTTGGCTACAAGGCTCATGCTTCTCGAGACCAACCCGGTTCACAAAATGTACCCGTTTATCCTATGATCAGAACCGTTGCGAGTCTCTTATATTCAATAATATCAATTGGATACTTGCTGCACTTTAATACATAAATATTCAAATCTGAAGATTATTACTTCATACACTATACTTGAAGTCATCGTTTAAATAATTTAAGGTCAAAACGTGAAAACACACCACACTAGCGCATGTCTTGAGTATCACTTCCATTTAAATAGGAGAATTTATCATTCTTACTAATAATCAGGCCTTTTACCAAATGCTAAGATACATTGTATATAATCAACAAAAAAATTAAAATTCACATAATCAAACTACATTCATTTCAACACACATATTATTTTCCTACTAAATTAAAAAAAGTTAAAACTCTTTTCAAGTAAGAATCTTTAAATAACACATTCATAATTAAGATTTATTTTTCATTCCCCCTAATTCAAAAACAAACAAATAAATGAAAATGGAGAGTATTAATGTAAATTAATCGATTCTTACAGATTATTGAAATGTTAAACCTCAACGTAAAATTTACCATAGTACTTCCCTCCGTTCTTAAATGTTGTAACATTTGGAATCTGACATTATTCACAACAAGAAATCTTTATAAATTTCTCTTAACATAAAGTGCAAAATATATCATGTGGATCTTGTTTGATTCGCCTGATAATGTACTAAAAGTATAACATCAATTTTTATAATTTTTTAATAATAGCTGAATATATCAAAACAAAACGTGCATTACATGCTGCTAAAGTGAAATAGTAAAATATTTAAGAACGGAGGTAGTAAAAACTAATTTTACTCTATCAGATATAACTTCATTTGATTGATGCTATTGAACAACTTATTGTTATTTACAAAACTAATTCTATGACTTTGCCAATTGTATAATACAACTAATGAATCTCTGATGTGCAGAATATGCTGGGGCAAAAAACTATGGAAGACCAAAAGGAGAAGAGCCAAGAGAATGACAATAAACAGATTCATAAACAAGTATATTAGAAGGGGGCTCAAAAATAAAAGAATATAATTTCCCATGATTGTCATGCCTAAAGATGCAACCAGAATAAAGTGATGTCTGATAGATACTTATACGCGGCAAATTCTATTATATCCGGATCTATTCCTCATCATGTACGGGCAATCATTACGAAACTAGAAAGTCAATCTTACATGTAAAATCGTTCATTTCAAGTGTAAATATTCATATCTGTAAAATGAACAGTTTATTTTCGGAAATGAACCATTTCTAGTTCGAAAAACATTGCCTCGACCAATTATCCCAACCATAAACCTATTACATATACCGATCATGAAAAGTTTATATCTTTCTGAATGTTAAAATAGCACTTGGCTGACCTAATAATTGTGTGCTTTAATAAAGTTTAGTGTATTTTATTTCATTTTGTACATTAGTTATTTTAATAACACTCCTATGATGAATATAGAAATCTATAGAAGTATCCATATCGGATTTTATCAAATAAAAGGAATATAGGTATCACTACTCCCATATTTAGCATTAACCATTTAATTTCCCACCACTCCTCCCTCACTTCTCCAATCCATCTCCTCTACATACTCACAACTCGAAAATTAGATTTATATAAGTCAAATATAGATACTAATAGAGCTACAGTATAACTTATCATTGAAGATATGAAGAAATCCAAATTATGATTAAATATTTACAATTTAGTTTAAAGATCAATGGTTAACTGACCCCACTAAGCTTACATCAGCACTGCCACTGTTCACGATGACCCTCATTACAACGCCTATCAAAACACCCTCAAACCTTAATCACTCCTCCCATTCAGTACCACAACCTTTCTACTTCTCATGAGAATACATGACCTTAACACTCCCCTTAATTCACTGCTTAATCAATGTGGGAAAATAGTCACAAGTGACATACAAGTTCAAATAATCTATATAGCAAACTATCATCCACTTGCATAAAATAGTTTAATCGACTACAGATAAATTTAAACAAAACAAAAATGTCAAATAATGTCAATTCTTCAAGCTTAAAATAAAATAATCTTACCTGCATCATCAATTTGCTAATGACATAGTTAACCCGTTATCGTCCAACATTGCACAATATATTTTCTCACTGGGATAAAACACTAGTGAATTAAAAATAAGAATCGATGTGTATCCTCACATCGAAAAAAGAGTGTTGTGTCCAACTATAAGTTCAGGCCAAGGCTACAACTTCCCCATTACCATGCATCTCTCTTGGTGAAACCCTAGACTTTAAGTATACTCGTACCAAGTTGACCCCAAATCATTTATCATATATATCGTCTAGGAAACCAAGCTACATATAACTCACACTTCCTCCTTTTAATTCTTCAACAGAATTTCATTTTAGAAATTTCAAATATTTGCAACAACTATTTCTTTTCTATTTTAGGATAAAAAATGTGTCTACAAAATTACAACTTACCTCAACTACTACACATAATCATTCATTCAAAATATAAATCTAATCATCAATCTAATCGTAAACTAAATAGAAAATCTTACTCAACAATAATAATCACCACCCACCTCTTTATGCTATCTCTTACCACCAATCCACCACCACCACCACCACCGAAATCTTTCTCATCTATTTTTATTCAACCACATCACCCTCTTTCTTCTTACTCTCTCCATCACCACACTCTCTCTTCTCTGCCTCTCTCCTCACACCCATCCTACCCACCTTTCTCTCTCCATCGCACAAGCCAACAACCACCTCTTTTCTTACTTTGGATTATTTTTCCGGAAATCACGCCGGAATGATATGACATTATCACTTTCTTTTTCTTCATAGTTCTCTTACTTCTCAATTTTACCCTAGTTTGATCTAATTCATGAATTTTAAAATTTTGTAGTTGATTATAAAGTAAATCCTAATTAACAATGTTCCAAGACTTGTACGAATCTTTGTTAGTCAACGGTGCACGATGTCCTTGTGATGAAAAATGTTTTGCATTCCATCTGGCTGGGATTGATTTGTTTGCCCAATGTTGGTAGAGGATGATGTGTTGGTTAGGCGGACTGGCCACTTAATTAGCAGCATACGATTTCAGACTAGCCTGGTTCATCATAGAAAGTGTTGTTTGTATGGCTTATGGTTAGTTTCCCGACCAGCTATGGTCGTACGTTTCGCAAATGCCTGGGGTGTCGTTATTGGACTAGGCTGTCGGTGGTGGTGTTTTAGCCTTTACCCTCGTTTCTCCATCTCAATATATCAGTTTAATGTATATTAGCACTGTAAAAAAAGGCTTAAGTGTGGCCCATTTTGCACAAAAAAATACGGAGGAAGATTAGCTTTGAGAATATCATTAATGTATAAAAACATCTAAAGATACCATCCCTAGGTAAGACACACACTTCATCGACAGTTTAATTTTGACACACCCTTGATCCATGAACGTCTTATAACCGTTTAATATTGTCTATCACTTTCGCCCACAATTATTACATCATAACTGAAACATAGATTAAACATATTTATGACATAAAAACTTTTCTAAATATATCAAGATACCCATTTAGCGTCATACTATTAAACAAAATAAAATTAAATTATAAGTGATATTTATATTAACAAAGCAGTATATACACCTTAAATCCATCATTAAAAATTTTATATAGACAATGAAGTTAAAGTGCCTTGTGCACACATGAAAAACCTTTTAAGACAACTAACCTTATCTGAATCAATCTTTAGATGTTTCCGATGTAAAGATTTTTCAATTTATAGAGAATGACGTCATTTCTAAATAATGTTGATCTTCCATTATATAAGAAGCGGGATTGATCGGCAGTGGTGTCCACCTAATATACCATTTTACCTTAACTTAACCTTCATCAATCTTTATTCTAGTAAGTTATATTTGATAATGAATAGATAATATCGATGAATTACACTACTTACTCCTTACTTTTTTCATATTTTTGTATATATTTGAGTAAATTGATATTGTAGGGCTCCGGCACCGCTTAGCAAGCGTTACCTCAGCTCAGTATGCATTGAGCCATGGAACCGCAGTGAATGCGATGGGGTGTGTCGTCAATGAGGATCCCACCGTCACTCATATAGTTATCACGACCCCGAAACATTGCCAAATTAATCCCCCACGGGTCCCAAATCAATACACCATCGTTGGTCGGGACCATGGTACAGATCAGATCGTGTAACCCAATTCCCCGCATTGTCACAGCCTCTACTCTCCTCATTGTATTCCATAAATCATAAAACAATGAAATCAACAGAGCTATTGATCTACTTTGAGAGTGCATTATTACTATAGGGCTATTTTATAGAACAACCAAACTTCTACAATACAGTGGGGGGAGGGGGACGGTTATCACTTCTTTTAGCTCAATGTTAATAAGTACTTAGAAAAAACCTGTCCATGACTTATCGACTTTAAATGACAAACCACTTAAATTGCCGTCTTTTAAGCAAGATCATACCAAGTGTATTGAAATATATACATAAGAGACATGAAAAATCAAAGTTATAAGCATAATAATATAGTTCGCCTTTCTCACCTTTCTCTGCAACAACAATATCATCAGATATAAGAACATAAACTCAAGGGAATCGCCTCTCGATTGACAGTAATCGCAGACAAGCACAACTCGTTCAGTATTGACAATTCAATATACTGATAATAATAAATGAAAACCAAGAAAAACAATGAAACAATGAAAATATAAGAAACCACCATATTTACGAAAACATAACAAGTTGATTCTACATTGTTTACATTGAATTAAACTCAAAATTAATAGTTAATCCAAATTAAATAAGTGACCAAAAAGAATAAAAACGAGCCGAAAAGTTTTGGTGAGTAATCTCAATTTCTATACCGTTATTTGCTTTCATTCGCAAGAAGAATCATGCTTGAATTGAAATCAATGTTCTGAGCGTTTTGGAGTTACGATGGTCCGACTTGCTAAGTGTATGGAAAGTGTGCAAGTGAAGGTGAGAGAGTCGTAACTTGGCGTTCATAGTCGTGCGAATGAGCACATAAGGCTATTTATAGCACGAGGCAAAAACGGAAGCAAAAAACCTTGCTTAATATCGCTCAGATAGTAGATATCCGCTCTTATTATGGAGGTACTATTTTACGCTTCATATCTTATCTATACGCTTCATCTTCCATAAATTTTGGCAAAGAGTGTAGCGTATATACGCTGGTAGGAGCTAGTGAACCTCCTGAGCTTGAGCGTTATATACGCTCAGCTTCTCTATTCACGCTCAACATCGAATTCTTCCACAAACCAATCATTTCATTTTCCTCCCATTTATTCTGATTCCCTTGATCACCACCAAGATCACCTGCTCTCCAAGGCAGGATTTCTAGTAAATGATTCAGAAGTTCACCTATTTCTGAGATTTTTTCTAATATTCACGTATTTTCTCGTATCTGCTATTAAACATCTTGCAAATTATCATAGATAAATCTAGACAAAAATCACAAAAACAATTAAAATATTGGCGATTCAGAAAAAACGCACACTGAGGAAAACAAAACACGAGAATCGACAGCTTGAACTTGTCTGAAAACCTTCGAAAACCTTTGACGTATATCGAGAAAAACCGTAAGAAATATGTCTGCCTTGTAATGACCTTTGCCAATAGTCCGAGTAACTCACGCTATCAACCCTTTCTGATTCAAAGATCTCCGATCCGACAACAATAACGCGAACTCGGTAATCACACGTGAACTCATGTGGGTAAGACACATTTTCAGGTCACAGAACCCCACTTTGACTGAGTGGAGAACGAGAGTTCGTAAAGACCGAAGTCAAATATTCGATCGGCGGAGAGCAACTCCAGATCGTTCTCGCACCCTGATACCCTTTTTTCGCGTACCTGCAAAACAAAGTTATTCTTACCTGTAGCGGTCCCATGCAGTCATCTGTCTTATATGTGTCTTGAGTCCGTTAGCGTCATTCCCCATTGCTCTACGGAAAATGCAATGCGTCCCATGCCCGAAGAAATGAGCATGACTTTGAAAACGATACCCTAATCAGATTAAATTACTTGCTGACGACATAGCTCTTTTCTATTCTAGCAAATTTGCATGCAATGTTTGCTTGTAACTTGTACCTTGAGATTAGGAGAGGGTAAGATCATTGTTTGAAAGATTCTTGAATTGAAGGCCGCCGAGTCTGTTCATGACAATATTCTGAGAGTGTCTTTGAATTTAAAAGATCTTGTCTAGTTGTTCTAGACAAATTGAGAGAGTCTTTGAAATACTTGTCAGGTCTTTTAGACAGGTTGGAGAGAGTCTTGAAATGTAAAAGTCTGTCTAGATCTCGTTAGACATGATCTGAGAGATCATGAAGAGTCGTCTAGTCTGTCTAGAATGCTCTGAGATTTGTACTAGATTTAAATATCTTGCTAGCTCTGGTTTTATGACCATGTTGAAAGCATTCATTTGAAATAGGCTCTAGATCTGGTTCAAGACAGATTTATTATCTATTCTAGTCTGCATACTAGTACAGATTGAAAGTACTCTAGTCTTTCAACATGATTGAAAGTATTGTCTAGTCTATTCTAACATGATTATGAATGACCATTAATTAAAAAGGCAGTCTAGCTGTTCTAACATGATTGAGAGTTCTTGAAAGAGTTTCTAGTCCTGATCTAACATGATTGAGATGCTTAGAGAAATGACATTGACGCTATCTGAACAGTACTTTGATGAAAGAGAACAGGTCCAAAAGGACTTTCAAATTCCTTTGATAGCAAAAAGACTTGAACACTAATAGGCCTAGGAACAAGAATGCCCCCAACTAAAGTTAAGGACCATGATGTACAACGCCCCCAGCAGACTAACAACTTGTTTACGCTCGAGTCAACATAGAAGTGGAGATGTAATATTCCCCAATAAATGTACACCTAAATCATGGCTTACTTCTTTGATTATCAATGACCTTGAATACAAGAATAGCTATTTCACAAATAAAAAAGGTCAAATTTACTAAGTCAAATGGCTAGATGGTGCTAATGAGTAGTTCAACTGAGCTATGTCATTCTATGGCAAAACCATAATCGAACTCTTAGCAAGTCAAACACTCAAAAAGCCTCAAAATGATAATTAATGCTGATCGGTCGAACCTCGAGAAGAGCTTCCTACGTATCCTACGGAATCAGACCACGTATTCTGGTATGATTGGACAATCCTCTTTGAAGGCTCTTTGTTGTTTTTTTTTATTTTTCTATTAAATGTGAGCCTTGTTTTGAGGGTTTGAAAGACGCTTATAGTATTATAAACCCACGAATGCGCAGTCTTTAGACTATTGCTTTAGGTTGAATTGAGCCTTTAAACTTGGACTGATTTGAAAATTGCATTTGTGAAGACTTTTTATGAACTTTATTTTCTTTTTCTTTTCCATATTCTTTTTTTTTCTTTTTTTCTTTTGCACTGTTTTCTACCACCGTTTGTCCAAAGGTCAGTAATGGTGATACGAAAAAAATAGAATGATAGTGTTTTGGCTCAAAAGTGCAAGTTATTTATGTACAAAGGAATGGAAGAGGGCATTTTGTAGCTGTGAAGAGCTCTCTGGTGCATTGTTCAAATTAACAATATTGAACATCATTAGATAAACCAATTGTCCCAAAGATTTGAACTGTATAAATAAGAAATAATATTGCCAAAACAACATGAATATTTTTTGAATTACCCTTTTGCATAGGGAAGATGACAATAGACTCAAGTGGACAGAATTGAAAGGGACCACAGCTAGTACTAGATCTATGACTTCATCCAGAGAAGCCGCCGCAGATCCATACCCCCCCTTGAGTACTCATAGGCTTTATGTATATGTTGAGTTTTCCAGTTGGCCAAGGAGGTATGGATTAGGCTTTTTGTGATGAGTTAGTTCAAGAACATGGCCTTTTGTGAGGTAGATGGTTTGACTTCTCTCTTGGCCCCAGAAGCAAGTTGCGAGTCGTGCATATCTTGCTAAATCAAGAATATTAACTTTAGAACCTTGAACAAAAATTGTCTACTGACTAAACCTTAAAACACCTAACTCTAGTCTTGAGTTCTGACTTAAAACGACTCGAAAATAACTTAATGGTAGACCTAATTCTATTAAGGTTCTTGACTCGAGAAAGAATCAAACCTAGATGGCCTATTCAGAATTAAACCTCTTAACCTACGAGCCATTTGAAATTGAATGGCCTAGGGATCTATATTCGAACCTATCATTTAATCTTAGATTGAATTGAAGCAACTAATTCAATTCAACTGTTAAAAGTTGAATTGAGACCTAATTTCAGACTTAAGTTCTTGTAATTGGAATTGAATTAACCTAAGTCAGAATAAGTTTTTGAATTGGAATAATTAACCAATTTAGTTAAGGTTCAAAAAGGTCGAATCTAAGTCAGATAAGACTCTTATTGGAAACGAACCTAGGTCAGATCTAGGTCGAATGATTTGAAATTGAATGGATTGAATGCCTAATGTATCAACAAACTTCAGTTTAACCAAAACTCAGTATTAAGAATGGTAGTTAAGAAATTGACTAACAAAAGAGTCCACAATTATACAAGCACATTGATTGAAACACAAATCCAATTTATTCACTAAGTCAGGATCTAAGTAAACTATAAGTCGTTGGTTAAGCTGATAGTACCAGCTAAATAGATCTGGGTCCAAATTTCACCACCACAACATTGTGATGTATCCATATAACCCCCTATATACACGCATCTAGTAACACGTGCATACCCATTGGCGAAGAATACCTTAGCCATGTATCAATAACCACATGCAACCAAATATTAAAAATCCCCCCTTAAGTTAGTCTCGAGCAAGAACGATGCCCATATTGAGTACCAAGTGCCCTAGGACAGAAAACCTATTCGAAGTCACACAGCAAATTCAAGATTATGAATATAACTCGGAACTGCAAGTCTGTTCCACTCACCAAATGGTATTGTCCCCAGTGAAGTCGCCAAAAAACTTGCTTCGCCCCCGCCTTAGGCAAGGGTTACCCAGCTTCAGTGTCAGAGTACCCATGAATCGCATGTGAATTGCTGGGGTCGTCGAAATGAGATCGCACGTGCCTATATAGTATTCACGGACGCCGAAACATGGTGCCAATTATGCCCCACGTCTCAATCAAAACCAGTCGTGGGTTCGGGACATGTACGAATCAGATCTTAACCCAATTCCCCGCATTACGGCCTCTCTCGCCATTCATTCCATAAATCATAACAAAATTGAATTCAAAGAGCCTATATTGACTGAGAGTGCATTGATACTAGTATTGCTATTATAGACAAACAGACTCTACAAGACAAGCGATCACTATGGTATCAATTAATAAGTGCTTAGAAAAAACCGTGTCCATTATATCTACTTAATGGACCAAACGATTAATTCCGTCTTCGTTAACAATATATACGTGTATTGAATAACATAAAACATGAAAAACAAAATAGTAAGCAAATAATATTAGTCGCCCTTTCACCTTTCACTCAAAACAATAAATTTTAGATTAAGAATGAAACTCAAGGGAATCGTCTTCATTGGAATTCTAATCGAGGACAAGCAAAACCGTTAGTATTACAATAATAATATGAATAATAAAAATGAAAACAAAAACAATGGAACAATAAAATATAATAAAAAACCTACATTACATGAAAACCATAACAAGATTCTACATGCTAATGAATTAAAACTCAAAAAATAGTATCAAAATAAAAATGCACAAAAAGAAATAAAAAGACCAAAGAGATTTTGAAATCTCAGATTTAATACCTATTCCTTTTGATCGAAAACGATGTTTGAATTGAAATCAATTGTGTTTGAGTGTTGAAGTGTAGAGGGTCTGTGACTTGTGAAGTTATTGAAATTGTCAATGAAGGTGAGAAGACAAGTGCGTGTCATCGTTCCGAATTCAGGCAAGAGCGTATTATCACGAGCAAAAACGGAGCAAAAAACCCTCGTATATACGCTCAGAGAGCGAGTATACCTCATAGACGTATATACCTCATACTAAGTAAATACGCTCAGCTTTCCATAATTCTTTGCAAAGAGTTGACGATTATACGCTGATTGAGGATCGTATATACCCTCCTGTGAGCTATATACCTCAGCTCTGTGCTTTACTATCACGTAACGACCTTATATTCTTCTCCACAACACCTCTATAGTATTCAGATCCCTCCTCCGATTTATTCGTACTCCTTATAGACGCACCTAACACCCCCCTTGCTCCCAACAAGACTGTCGTATTCTAAAATGTCTAGAAGTTCCACGTATTTCTGATATTTTCAATTATTCACGACTGCGATTGCGTATTTAAAACATTGCAAAAAATTCAAGAAAATCATAGAAAAATCAAAAAATAATTAAAATATTGCGGATTCAGAAAAATGTGACGCACATGATGGAAAACAAAAAGCACGAGAATCCCAGCTGACTTGTTTGAAAACCTTCAAACACCTTTAGTTTATCGAGAAAACGAAAGAAAATAGTTTGCCTGTAACTTTGCTTCAATAGTTCCGAGTACGATCCACTATTCCAACTCTTCGTATTCAAAAACTATCTTTTCCGAGTCAAACAACCGATGACGATATCATCACGATCTCATTGGAGACACGATTATCAGGTCACAGAAGAAATCACATGAGTACCACGCATGCTCATAGAAAACTAAAGTATCTTGAGAAGGAATGAGGAATTTTCTTTTTAATGCTAAATAATGTAAAATCTTAGGATAGAAAAATGAATGAAAAAAAGAAGGATGTAACTCTATTTGTCTAGTCAATGTTTGAATGACACAATCTATTCATAAAACACTAAATGATTAAAAGAAATTAGGGCAATGAATTAAATCACTCGTATTTTTTTAAGAAATTTACCAGTCCTTAGGTTCATAAAGCATTAATTCTTGCTTAAAATAGAGTATTAAATTTATACATTTATGTTAAAAGCACAAATTTGATGTCATAATTGTTTTTTTTGAAAATCTCTTTTTTACTTTTATTATGCAATCCCTAAGGATTTATAAATCAATAACCTTTTTTTAATAGCAATAGAAGATTCTACTACAAGTCTACAACATTTTCAAAAATATGAAACCAATAAAAAAAAGACTAACTACCTATTTGACTTGAAAATAAAAAGGGTCTTAGATTTTGGCATAAAATAACATAATTTTTGGATAACGCAACGACTGAGTTTAGTATCATACAAGTAATGACGCAAGTGATGACTTATGCTTCATCTGCCACATTCTTTTACTTAAAKCCCCTTTTTCCAAGATCCATTGCAAATTGCAATACATCGTAAGTAACATTCATACTTTCATAGCATCATTTTATTTTCACAACAAATTCAACGAGAAAATCAGCAGAAATAATGGAAGGTGAAGAAATAGTGCTACTTGATTTTTGGGCCAGCCCATATGCAACCAGGGCCAAAATTGCACTATCCGAAAAACGAATCAAGTATGTGTGCGAAGAACAAGACTTGACTAACAAAGGGTCATTGCTTCTTGAGACCAACCCGGTTCACAAAATGGTGCCCGTTTTGATCCATAATGCCAAACCCGTTTGCGAGTCGCTTTTGATTCTTCAGTACATTGATGAGGTTTGGTATGATCCGCCTCCTTTGCTTCCGATGGATCCTTACCAACGATCTCGGGCTAAATTTTGGGGTGATTTCGTTGATAACAAGGTAAGTAGTACATGGTTGTGTTTTCTCATATTTTTTCGTATTCAATGAATGTCAACTAATTTAATTGTTTGCAATGGAATAATCGAATAAGATATGATATATATCTGCAATC
Source organism: Bassia scoparia (assembly GCA_008642245.1). Lineage (NCBI taxonomy): Eukaryota > Viridiplantae > Streptophyta > Magnoliopsida > Caryophyllales > Amaranthaceae > Bassia > Bassia scoparia. Next base: position 12,874 of record SNQN01000941.1, read on the forward strand.
TACGTATTATTATTGTTAGTTATACATAAGTGAACAATAATTGAAGATATAATTTTTCGTGTTGCATCATTTTCAATATATGAACAATTGAACACCTAAGGACACTCACAATGAGAGGTTTGTCATGAAGTTGAGGTCTGTAGGTTAGGTGTAAGAAAAGTTGAGAGAGGTTTGCATGGGTGAGGTGGAATTTAGGCGGGATATGAGGTGTAAAATAAAAAGGMAAATGAAATAAAGTTAGGTGAGGGGTTTGTTATTGTTAGGCCTTGTTTATATTATTTTTGGGCTATTGTATCTAATACTAAGTTAAAGTGTGTATATAAACCTTGCCATCCTATTGAATGAAGGGACGGAAAATAAGGGCCTAAACTATACAATAGCTCAAAGATAATAAAAACAAGGCCTAACAGTTATGTATATATATTTGGTTCCACTAACAAATCCCTAAAGGTTTGAACTATTGTTGGTGAGGGGTTTGTTATGGGATGAGTTACATGTGAAATTGACGTGACAAGTGTTCAAACCTATAGTACGAGTACATACTTACTTTTGCAGGAAATAACACGTGGCCTAGTGATTTGGGATGGATCTTCTTACATTGTTCTTTGAATTCTTTGGTAGTTGCATTGAGACATTGAATGGGTAAATAGGTTTTTTTTGGACATTTTAGAGGAAGAAGAATGTTGTTTAGAATTGATTTGGATTTTGGAAGTTTGAACTATGTCACGCTACCTATTGAAAATGGAGGAATTGGTAATGAAATTCCTAAGAACATGATAATATAAATTTGTCTCTATGAACAAAAAAACATAAATTTAAGGTAAGATAAGTTGTGAGCATCTTTATTTTCCGTAGTGGATTTTAAAAGATTCCCTATTTAAATTACATAAAAAAATCATCTCTTTCCAACCATTTAGTCTCAATAACAATTAAACGGGGCGTTAGAGTATCAATAACGATAAACAACTAATCTAAGGCATCAAGGCCTCCACAACCATTAAGGGCATCAATAAACAGTACTCATTTAGGTAAGTTTTTTTTGGTGATCTTAATTATAGAGATCACCAAAATCATTGAAAGTAGAACCATTTTAGTACTTTTTTTTACAAAAAATATTTAGCTGAAATGCTATTCAAAATCCACCAGAACTTAAAATAAAGTCTACTTTTCAAGCAAGCTTCCGTAAATGCCCCTCCTATGCTTAACTCACCTCTTCTCTCACTAGAATCCATGTAACACAAAGACCATTGTTTCGACCACCTAAATTAGGCACTAGTTCCATGGTGTGCTTGAGCGAGATGCCAAATCCATGTATTCTTGCAATTCTCAAGCGTCATTCCATGGTGTGACGTGGATCAAAAGCGAGGGAAGTAAAATAGGGGCAATTACAGAAGTATGTTTGAGAAGTGGACTATTTTAAGTTATTATGGACTTCGATTGGCATTTCCCAATATTTAGACATGACTATAGCATTTTGTGGTTGTAGCCAAACATAATTATAAAGTATGTTTCAAAAAATTTCTCTCATCTTCTCTTCGCTTGTTATTATTCTCTCTTTTGTCCATTAGAGTTTGAAAACCTCTAATGAAAACTAACAATCTTTCTGTCCCTGCCCAATGGCCAGGCGCCACGTGGCCCCTAGTAGGTCCCACCTTAACCAAAGAAGGGAGACATGTGGCCCCACGTACTTACAGAAAAAGAACCCTCAATGGGTACGAGACAAAGTCTGACATGTACCAGACTTCTGTCCACAATTGCTTAAATATTAAAAATTTGTCCCACATTGGGAAAAACACCAACAGTCAACCTCACCAAACCCTATAAAAGGAGTTGGTGAGCCCACTCCAGGTATCTATTCTGAACCCACCGAGTCTAGTCTAGCACTTATATCTAGCTTACTCGACCTTCAGTTAGGTCTCTTTGCTGACTTAAGCATCGGAGGGCTTTCCGGAAATCCCGGGGTAGTCACCTTGCGTGTTTTGCAGGTTGGCCGGAAGAGACCAAGTGCCATTCTCAGGACAACGACGGAAGCACGTGCATGCCAGCTGTCATCCCCAGTCTTATTTACTCACCTAGTTTCTTACTGTATTCTTTGTAAGTTCCTTGAACAGGAACATTGGCGCCGTCTGTGGGGATCGACAAGCAAAGCCATGGTCAGTACGCGTTACGGTGCTCGTGATGTTCAACCAGTCAATCAAGCAGGTACCGGAAGGCAAACCCCGGAGGGAATACTGCCAATTCCGCCGCGCGTGACTCCGCAACGCGGTAGGGGGAGAGAGGACCAATCGCCCTCACCCATTCGCTTCCCTCAGCCGACAGACCCGTCACAAGCAAGGAACTGACGCCTTGCTGGAGAAGGTCACTCTCCTCACCAAGCAGTTGGCAATCGAGCAGAAGAGAGACTCAGCCCACGCAGCCAACCAGCGCGCAGCTCGGGCCACGACCTCACTTCGTGCCAGCCTGCCTCGCCATCTAGCCACGTCCAGGACCTTTCAGGTTCGATTCTCCCTAACGGGATGTTCTCAGCGCAACGCCCCAGCGAGGTCAGGCCGCTCCGTCTAGAAGGGCAGAAGTGCCCCCCAGGTAGTCGTTCACATAGACCTCTCTGGACGCGCGGACCATCATTGAAGAAAGGCGTCGGATAGTCTGGATGCCCTACTATCATCAACAATCGCCGAAGCCAAGGCGAAGCCGCTGCTGCTCAGCCTCGAGCCTCCCTCACCAGGAGACTCGGGCCGACCCTCTGCTCGACCTAGCCGGGCCCTGCATGAGGCCACTAGTCGGTCACCTCATCATCAGCAAGGTCACGCGCTACGCAGATAGTTCCCGCTCCAGTCAGTCAGGCAGACGGGAGAAGGCACCAGATCTCGGCAGCCGATGCAGACCCTCGTCATCGGACCCCATTCAGCAGGGAGATTATGGACACTGAGGATCCGAAGAAGTGAAGGTGCCCACCATCGAGACCTTCGACGGGACAACTGATCCCAAAGATCACATGCAGCCTACAAGACCCAAATGGCAGTCCAGACGGGATGTGAGGCCTCATGGTGTCGTTCTTCCCAACCACACTAAAAGGTATGCTCTCACTTGGTTTAGTGAATTGCGATCTGGCAGTGTTACAATTTTAACTGTTTTAGAGGCTTTGTTCAAACAACAATTTATTCGGTAAAGAGAAATAAGAAAACTAGCTTGCATTTAATGAGTTTGAGAACAAGGCAAAATGAAGGACTATCTAGTTACATAAGCGATTCAATGCGGAAATCTCTTGGCATTTCGAATCTAAAGGACAATGTAGCTCGTACGCCCTCGTGTCAGGCTTAAGACCTAGCCGGTTTAAGCAAGACCTTATCATCGAGGAATCACCGTATTTTGCTGCTTTGGAACTTGCTCAAAAGTACATTCAGGCCTCAGAAATCAATAATATGCATGATGACAGCCCTCAATCGAGGCAAGAAGAAAGACAAATGATCGTCAGAATGACAATGAGAAGAGACCTCGGCTGATGGATGAGGGAGATAGCCCTCAGTTCAACACCAACCAGCGGGAAATCTTCCTTGACATCCAGCCTCTTGACCTCTGGCCAAACTAGAAGCCTGAACCCTCAATCAGTCAAGTGAAGAAGGAGCCACCTTTTAGGGAAAACCCTACCCGGGCAAGAGTTTATCTCATGAACATCCCCCGTGCGAGTACCGCGTCTGAAGTTCAACACTTGGCCAACTTTTCTTCTTTCATTTTCAAATCTTGTAAGCAACAAAGCTACACTCAGATGTCCTCACCGGGTATCTCAGTAAGCCGCATCTTGTCAGCTATGCTATGACGGATAATATATGTAACCAAATGGCATTAATAGAAGCAGAGTTTAACCTTAATTCACATAAATATATGTAACGCAATGTGTAAATACCGAGCATATATATTGACCTTCGGGGCAAACACAAGCCTCGGTCTAACCAGCGGACTAGGACTCAGGCAAAGTTCAACATGCCATTACTCGGAGAGTACAACTTAACTCAGCTTTGCAATGATGAAAAGCGCAAGTATGGGCAATCGAGAAATAAAAGCAGCTCAACTCGCAAAGAAATATGCTCTTCACACCAAGTATCGGTCCTCAGACATCGGGACTCCAGATCAATTTTTTCCGAACATGGGGCTTATTAGCCAGTCGATTGAGAAAGGAACACCTCTCATCTAGAGGTTATATCCTCAGCTTTTAGGAGAGAAGTATGAAACGACAACAACAATAACCAAGGCGGTCGGCAATGACTCCTTAACCAGGAGTCGGGATATACATATTGAAGGTCAGCAATCCCCCTAACCGGATCGGACACCCTTTGCCAAGGGTCAGGAGTACATGGGGTCTATTAGCCCTCACTAAGGATGGATCGTCGGCAATGGGGGACTAACCGCCCTCAGCCGAGCACCACCAACCCTTCTTCCAAACGTTGCAGTCCTCGAGATAATTGGGGCTCATTAGCTCCCAAGTCACGACAGTCAATCATGAAGGATGACCCTCGGGAAGAGAGGCTAGCTGACCCTCAGCCGAGGCACCATCACCCATCTCTCGAGGTCATCTTTCATCCCGAGTGTTGGTCACTCAGCCTCCAGGGATCACTTAACTTACCGATTGTATGGTCATTCATAGTCATGAGGCTCGCAACTACTCATCCAAACGGTGGCATCTATTACACAAGTGTATGGTCATCTTCAGATCCCGAGGATGATCATTTGGCTCTTTAGGGCTCATTAGGCACCATTCCTCGAGTACACGCTTATATATTTGCCTAGGGTTCTAATCTTTAACCATCCTCGGGAATTAAGGGATCTATCATCCTCTTCTCGAGTCAAGGTCCCTCGGAACCAACAAGTCAATCATCATCCTCTTTCGAGCCATGGACTCTCGGATGTCAAAGGAAGAACCTATCACCTAACCGAGTGGTCCTTCGGGATCAGGAATCCATTACCCTCTTGTAGACTCAAGGCCTCTCAGATGTCAAGGGAAGATCCCATCATCTAACCGGTTAATGGAACCACGGGGAACAAATGAGTTGCCATTTTTTCACCCGAGGGTGAAAACTTGGGCAATACTACATGGTCATCCCTCTCCCGAGGGTCGGTCATCCCCTCATGCGAGGGTCGATCCTCTCCTCTTGTCGAGGTTGGTGCTCTACTCTTGTCGAAGGGAGTCATCCTCTCTTCCGAGGGTGGGTCATCCCCTTTTGTCGACGTCATCCCCTCTTCCTAGGGGCAGTCAATCCTCTCGCCGAGGGTATCCCTCTTCCTGAGGGTCAATCATCCCCTCTCGCCGAGGGTCACCTCCCTTTCCTAAGGGTCGATCATCCCCTCTCGTCAACGGTCATCCCTCTTCCTGAGGGCGTCATCCCCTCTCCAAGGGTCATCCCTCTTCCTGAGGGTCGATCATCCCCTCTCCCGAGGGTCATCCCCTCTTCCCGAGGGTCGATCATCCCCTCTTCTCGAGGGTAAACGCTTGGCCTGTCTCCATGGTCACCTCGTCTTTCTAGGGTCAATCCCTCGCACACAAGGGGTCATTAGCCCCTAGCCGAGTGATGGTCACCCCTCCCAGTCGAAGGTTGTCACTCGGCGCACATGAGGCTCATTAGCCCGTCAGTCGAATGGTGGTCGCCTCTCATTAGTTAGAACACTTGTGCATTTTTTAAAGATTGTCTGTCGCTCACCCTAAAGATCTGAGTAACACCTTCACCTTGAGTGTACCCTTCGGCAAGACACACATTCGAGGTTTAGTATGAAGATATGTACTCGACTCGACTTATCAACCAAGGTTTGACATTCCCTAACCGGGTCAGCTATATTAATACAAAAGGTCTCAGCTCAGACTTTTAATCAAGGATACGGTCAGATTTTCCTAACCAGGTCAGTTAAGATAAGGTGGAAGCGATTCTAGTGTATCACAACTATCACCCGACTAAACGAGAGCCTATTCTTGACCTGCCATTATTAAAATACAAGTACTCGGCTCAGTTCAGATGTGGCAGCTGTCTCAGCATTCAGTACAATTATATAGACAAAGTCCATGTGGTCACATTAAAGATCAGGAACTTCATATTAATATTTCTACAAACAAGGTCAGAAATATATAAAATAAAGAATTAGCAAAATTTTGGTTAATGGGAAGCTACTTTGTCGGCCAATATATACGAGGCATACTTTGTGATAAAAAAGCATATGCAAACTCAATTTAACATGGCTGGTAGTTGCATGGTATTTGCATGGCCAACTTGATAAATCACATGCATGGAGCAAAGGAGTACTAGAAATATCTGAGGCACACACTCGGGAATAGAAGATCAGTGATATGGAGGGATATCTATCAACACTCAGGTGAAACAATAAATCTCAACACCGGGGGGAAATTCAAGTATTCATACAACTCGGAGACTTACACAAGGTCGAGAAATGCGGTTGAACATACCCACATCATCAGGGTCGATTTCTTGGAGATCAAAATATAACACTCGATCAGAAAATTATAAAACCATCCGAAGCTTGACCTGTTTATGACAGTACCATCGGTCCATGGAGAAGCCTATCCTCGTATATTATCCAAAACGTCAGCACCTACACACTCGGGTGATTAATCTCAAAAGGAAGCTATCCAAAGTATTAGCATGAAAACTAAAGTGATTCGGTTTAAAAGGCAAGTCACTGTTTAAATATTATAATAAAAATTATAATATCTGAAAATTATCGATGCTCAAAAGTCAAAGTTGTTACATTGCTCGGGAATTGCTTCTACTCGGTCACTTATATTGAAGGATTTATGTGATATAAAGCATCAATGAGGCCCACTAATTATTTTTACTATAACATGGTTCAAGCTCAAGCTCTCAGTACTTGCCACTTTACATGCAAGGCTCACAAAGCAAGCACAATATCCGACAGAGTGAAGGTCGGCTCGGCTGGTCAAAATGGGCGTTAACTATTATTACCGTTCAAACACTACAAATAAGGAAATGAAATACTCACTCAGCCAATACTATGACCCAAGAAGCAATGCATCGATATATACTCAGTCATCAGCCAAGAGAAACAAATTATTCGAGGAATTTCATCACTCGGGAATTTCTATTGGTTGGAGATAAAACAAGGAACTGCAATTCCAAGCAAATTGAGAGTGGGAAATCCAACTCATACCTCATGCATTGATAATGGGCGGTTGCCAACTATTGTCATTCATTATTTCTAAATGATAATTCGAGAAGTGTAACTCGGTTGGCAACTTGACATCATCACACTCCATGTCAAGCAGAAGAAATATAAAATTGTTAATGCAAGTCACACTCGACAGATATGATGATAACTTCAATGAAAAGTAACCGAGCCTCTCTCACTGGAAGATGAAGTACAACCCATCCAATAAAACCGAAGGGGTATCTGCCGTGGTAAAATAAGCAAAGAACCTGCCATCTCTCTGCTCAACATACGAAGTATATAAATATCGAGGACACCGTCTAGACTGTATACTTCGGTCGTTCGTTGCTACGCGAAAGATTATCTCGGGCTCTCGGGTGTGAGAAACACGGAGTATAAATACTGACCAAGGATATAGTTGGATTAGGAAAGTGCTCAGTATGTAAACAAAGACACACCCCGGTGGTGTGTATTCGCATGATGTAAATCGGTACTTCATTATTGCGTGAAAGAGGAGGAGTAGCATCATTCGAGACGTTAGTACCCGAGTGTCTAGTACTCGGGACGTCATCAAATAAATAGTCTTCACCTGAAGCATTGAAATATTAAATAAGTGTATCATTCTCGTTCGGGCATCAGACACATGAACACCATGGTCTAGCACCTGTGCTCAAGAAAAGGCAAGTGAGGTGTTACATCTCAAATATCAAAGCCTGCATGATGACCAATGAAGGGCATGATAACCAAATACTAAAAGGAAGAACAAAATACCGAGGGGCACACTGCAAGACCTTTTGCTGTGTCTTTGTTATTTATACAATAAATACATAAAGTGTAGTCAACCGACATTTTGCTTATGTCTGACACCCTCTATGCTTAGAGCAAAAGCAAAAATGGGTTATAAGTATTATGCCTCGGGAAAATATACACTTACTCAGCAAAGACTAAACCGAGCAGTGCATTTGGACGCATTAAATTAGCTCGGAAGATGACATTGAGCTCGGGTTATTCAATCTGATATAAGCACGACATGAGCCTTACCGACTCGAATGAAGCACTATATATATGAAATAACACAATCTCATCCCGAGGGTTGGTCATTCGGTACGTAAGGGGCTCATTAGCCCTAGTCGAGTGGTGTCATTCCTCTTCCCGAGGGAGAACACTTGATCATTTCTACAGGTCATCCCCTAGTCGGGTGATGATCACCCTTCTCGAATGGGAGGTCATGTCCCTAGCCGAGGGCATGCACCCGCATGCTGGGCTCATTAGCCCCTAGCCGAGTGGTGGTCATTCCCTCTTTCGGGAAACACTTGATATTTTATACAGTGGTCATCCCCTAGCCGGGTGATGATCACCCTTCCGAGTGTAGGTCATGTCCCTAGCCGAGGCAATGCACCCGGGATTTTGGGGCTCATTAGCCCCTAGCCGAGTAGTGATCACTCCCTCTTCCCAGGAGAAACACTTGACCATTTCTACAGGGCATCCCCTAGCCGAGTGATGATTACGCCCCCTTCCCGGGTGGAGGTCATGTCCCTAACCGAGGACATGCACTCCGGGATGCATGGGGCTCATTAGCCCCTTTTTGGGTAGCGGTCATCCCCTCTTCCCGAGGTGAACACTGACCATTCCATGTTTCATCCCCCTAGCCGAGTGATGATCACTCTCCTTTTCTCGAGGCTGGCACCCTTGGAATCAAAAGGGTCAACTCTCCTTTTCCGAGGCTAGCACCCTCGGGAATCAAAGGACATGCTCAGATCAACCTTTTCTCGAGTGGCACCCTCGGGAATTAAGGGACATGCTCTCCATTTTCCGAGGATGCACCCTCGAGAATCGACGAACCTATCTCCTTTTCTCGAGGATGACACCCCTCGGAATCAAAGGACCTACTATCCTTTTCCCGAGGTTGGCACCTCGAGAATCAAAGAGACCGCTTAAAACATGTAAGGGTCACCTGTTCTCCTCAGGTCAACACTTGGTCAAATTTGGGCTTATTAGCCCTTGACCGAGCAAACATCCCCGAGGCTCAAAACTCAGCCAACCTGGGGCTATTAGCCCCTAACCGAGCAAACATCCCTAAGGCTCGCAACTGGCAAACATGGGGCTTATTAGCCCCTGACCGAGCAAACACCTTCGAGACTCAAGACTCGGCAAACTTGGGCCCATTAGTCCCTAACTAAGCCTTCGTCTACATGACTATGCCATTCAGTCCCCCACCGAGGGGCTACACTTAAGCATAAAACACGCATGACAACCCTAGTGGACCTTCCTCCCACCGGAGCACCGTTTCGGCACGTCGTTGGTCTGTGACCTTCGAGCAAGCAGCCTGACCGGCTCCTTGATAAATCCCTGACCGGGTACCCTCAGCCTTGTAGGCTAGAGAGTTGCACAACCAGACCAAGAGGATGAAGCATGATTCCGCTTGACACCTAACCTCCCTCGTCCGCGGTATAAGTATCAAGCGTTGGGGCTTATTGTCCCTGCCCAATGGTCAGCGCCACGTGGCCCTAGATAGGTCACCTTAACCAAAGAAGGGAGACATGTGCCCCACGTACTTACAGAATAAAAAGGAACCCTCAATGGGGTACGAGACAAAGTCTGACATGTACGGACTTCTGTCCCACATTGCTTAAATATTAAAAGTTTGTCCACATTGGAAAAACACCAACAGTCACCTCACCAAACCCTATAAAAAGGGAGTTGGTGAGCCCACTCCAGGTATCTAATTCTAACCCACCGAGTCTAGTCTAGCGCTTATATCTAGCTTACTCGACCTTCAGTTAGTTCTTTGCTGACTTAAGCATCGGAGGGCTTTTCCCGGAAATCCCCCGGGGTAGTCACCTTTCGTGTTTTGCAGGTTGGCCGGAAGAGACCAAGTGTCCATTCTCAGGACAACGACGGAAGCACGTGCGTGCCAGCTATCATCCCCAGTCTTATTACTCACCCCTAGTTTCTTACTGTATCTTTGTAAGTTCCTTGAACAGGAACACTTTCATGCATCACAAATGGATTGAACATAAAAAAGAATTATTAATAAATAGTTTTTTTGGATTAGACTTTTATCAAAATAATTTAAACTTACAAATAATTAAGTTACACAATGAATAATTCATATACAACTATTACGAATCTTTAGAAGTGTCATATTATATTCCATATTAGATTTAATGACATACTGTCATATTAGTGTACACACTTATGAAGCATCAAGCACATATAGTGTATATATTCAACATAAGTTGAACTCTAACATCTATGAGACTTAAAAATATCGAGATAAGATAACGTATATTTTAATATAGTGTTGTGATAAAATAGTTTAAATCAAAAGAAATAGATCGAGTGCCTTGTAGACACCTTGTGCTTTGAATTTGTCATTTCGTATTATTTTACTCTCGGTAACTTAGCTTTATACTTACCCTATTGTTGTTTTTTTTTGTACTGTTGGATGTGAACTCGAGTTTAAAAAAGATGAGATCAAGAAACTGAAAATAAGAAAATATGTTGTCAAAAAGCTGAAAATAGTACAAGTAATTTACAATTTAAGAAAAAAAATGCTACAAATATGCACAACACACACACATATATAGCATAACATGTATTACTATTACTCTATAAATCAATATAATTATCTGAGAACGCAAATTTGTACATTGAAAGTTTATTTATTTTTATTATAAATCTTTTTATATAAACGATATAATTATTCTACTCATATGTACTTTTAATTATTTTAATAACAACATGAATTATAAAAGTCCGATAAAAAATAAATAAAAATCTTACTATACTTGATTTCTTTTTACTTAGTGATCTATGAATTATGACCAGGCTATTAAAGAATTTTCCCTGGTTTAGTAGATATTATTATAATTTTAAACAATGATATTGTGTGTTGCAGTTATTCATTAGTGCAAAACAATTATTGATGGCAAAAGCAGAAGAGCAAGAGGTATCAAAGAAGGAATTCATTGATAACTTGAAGATATTAGAAGGGGTAATCAAAGGTGAAAAGTTCTTTGGAGGTGATACATTTGGGTACATCGATGTTGCAATGATACCAATCACAAGCTGGTTTTATACTTTACAAATATTTGGGAATTTCAACATTGAAGCAACTTGTCCCATAATTGATGCATGGGTTAAAAGATGTGAGGAAAGACTTAGTGTGTCGAGCTCATTGGCAGATCCCAAAAAGGTTTATAGCTATGCTTTGAACCTAAAAAAAGAGCTAGGGCTTGAGTAGGGTTGATTATGAGACGAGTCAATCTTGAGTATAACAACTGAGCTCAACTGAACTTGACTTGGGGTTTGAAATTTAATAGAACTCAAATTTTATTGTAAACTTGACTACTTGAGCTTAACTTGGCTCAAGTCTATTATACGCAAGATTAATGTAAGCCCTAGCTAGGGTAAAAGGAAGTTTGTGTTGCATTTGAAAATTTTCTCTTCCACTCTATTTTCTAAGAGTAAAATGTGGTGTTGTGAAATATTTCTTAGGATTATCTATACCTAAAAGATTTTGAAATGTCAAATGTCATTTCCTATCCAAGTCTTTGTCTGAATTCTTCAGTCTTAATGTGATACATGTGATGCTTATTATTGTATCATGTGTCACATTTTTGGTTCCTTTCATGTTCTTAAATAACAATATTCAACCATTTTTATTGTTCAGTTTTTTTTTCATGTTTTTAGCATTTAGTTTTCTATTTGCATTCTGTTAATATACCCCTTCCGTTTTTATTTAGTTGTTCCACTTTCTATTTTTGAGATGTTTTCAAATATTTGTTTTAAATCGATTTACATTACTATATCATTAATGAATTGCTCTTTTTTAAATTCAACTTTCATTACTTACTCAATCTATTCACCCAAAGTTATCTTTTTCCAAATTGCTTTCATGTAATCATGTTCACACTATTACACTTTTATCTTACTCACCAATTTTATCAAACTTACTCACCAATTTTATCAAACTTACTCACCAATTTTATCTAGCTCAATCAACTCGGTCTTATCGTGCAAAAATAGTATTGAAAATCTAAAAATATGGAGGGGATACGTTTTTCACTAGGGGTGTTCAAAACCGGATACCGGAAAAATTCCGATCCGAATTT
>SNQN01000941.1:33301-69339 GCA_008642245.1 Bassia scoparia
TCCATTATTTAATTATAAAATAGTATTCATATTATAAATAAACTAAATAAAATATTACATCGCACGAAGACTAATCTAGTAAATTTAATAAAAATGTGCATCGCACAATTGGTACTTTGCTTTTAWAGACAAAGTCTTAGATGCATCGTGTGCACAATACATTTATTGTGCACCAAATTAGGGTGACCCATTCGGTCAATATATTAACCATTTTCATCAATACAGTGACATTTATTATTAATCACTATATTGAGGTAAAGTGAATAATGGGTAACTATAATGATGTAAAGCGTCACTATATATGCTTGATGCACAATAAATTTATTGTGCATCTGATGCATACAATAATTTCAAGGTTTTATATAACAAATATAGTTTTTTTTAAAAGTTTTTTTTTTATTTTTTCTTAATTTTTTTAAAGTAAAATTCATATCTTATTTTTATTTTTTTTCTTTTTTAAAATAGAAGAAATAATGATTTTTTAATTCTTTTTTTTGATGGAAAAAGTTCTGCAGGAAAGTTCTCGACCAAACTTAGAGGTTGATTTATTTCATAAAACATAACATAGCTAATAAAAAAATCAAAAAACAGAATGTTTCATATCCCTAACCGCTGAGCTTCTTTGCTCAAAAAATATAAATAATTTAACCTACATGCGGAGTCCTACATAAATAAATAATATTTCCTCCTTTTTTTTTACTTGCATCCTTTTCCTATTTAGAAAGTTGCAAAATACTTGCATCCTTTCTTTTTATGGTAAATGGTTCCACCAAAAATTACCATCATATCCTTTATATAATTACCAAAGCAATTTTTTTTTTTTCCCCCATCCATTTCCCCCAAATTTTCCTCACTAAACACCTCTTAATTAATTGTAAAAAATATAAAAAATAATTAATGAATATAGATAATAAAAATAAAAGTGTTTGAAATAAATAAATTATTAAACATTTAGTAATTATACATAAAAACTATTAAAAAAAATTAATCACAATCAAAACCTACTTTTTAAATATTTGCATTTAAATAGATCAAAAGTTTTCGATTTATATAAAAGTATTCATAATAAGTTACAAACCGAGCATATGCTCGGCATATCAGGAATAAATAATGTCAAAACTCACTATGCAATGTTGGTCCAATTAACTTTTCTTTCTTTAATCAATATTTTCTCTTCTTCTTTAATATATATATTATCTTTCAGAATCACTCTCTTATTTTCTCCCTTCCTAATTTCTGTTTTCACCACTCGAGGATGCGAAAATGAAAACGGAAGTATTGAATAAGCTATCACACATGCCCACCCGAAAAAATTGCGGTTTATGCAAAGATCTTTTAGTCCGATTCATTTTTGTGGGCTTTGGAACTCACTTTTATTACATATTGTTATTTTTTGGGCCTGCCAAAAAAAGCCCAGTCTAAATTCTGGCTTTGGTAACACTTTTAGCCCCACTCAAGCACCGACGGAAGTGATTAAAGGGCTAACCTTGGTCACGCCTATTGGTAAACCCTCCCCCATATTGCCTACACAATTCTCCCTCACGTTGAAATTAATTGGGCAACAAAAATCAATGAATTTGTTATTGTTTAAAAAAAAAATAAATAAAGATAATATAATTAAAAAATCAAATCAAAACAATGTGGGAAAGATTAGGTTAAATTCTAGTACGGGGGGATGTATATAAATAATTTACCCCTTGTATGGCAAGCAAACCCGAACTCATCTGGCCCCAGGATCCCTTCAAATTATATATCTTTGGCATTGAAAAACCAATAAATTAATCTTTTTCTCTATTACCATAAAATTTAAAATTCATTATTTTATTAATAAAATTAATAATTTTTTAGTAAATGATTGTTAAAATATAAGTCACGAACCTATTAAAGTATCTAATGAATTAATAATATTTACAAATCAAATTTCTACTACTGTACGAATATTTAAATTAATCATTCAATAAAACAACTTACATAATTAATTACACAAGGGAATCAATAACCATACAATTCGTAGTTGACCTGCCTTAGACCTATACATGTCATAAAAATGAATAATTTTTTTTAATGAAATCACGACAAAATTAATTCGAATTAAATCAATAAATTATTGTGTTCCATATTGATAATTTTACAAATAAAACTCTATGTGATATATTTCATTCGTTCCATATTGTTTTGTGTACTTTCTCCATTWGGACGTTCCATAATGATTTGTGCATTGTACTTTATTCCATTTTTTGGATATGCTTTTACTATTTTTTAATAGGGCAGATCTACTACTTTCTCTTACTTTTCCTTCCTTTACTCTATTTTCACATTCTCTCTCCAATCTTTTTTTACTTTTTGATCCAACTTTCATTATAATAGATTATTCTTTATTTTTCCCCCAAATAGTAAATGTACAAACACAATATGAAACTGYGGGAGTACCAATTTTTAAGTCGTAAAATGTTAGTCTAGCATCGATTTACTTGTTTTATAGTATAGTTTCATTTTTCTTTTTCATTCCATTAAATTTCTATTTCAATCTTTATTTGGAAACTTATCTTTATATTAAATATATTAAAAAATAGTGTCATATAACATATATCTATATAATAATAATAATAATAATAATAATAATAATAATAATAATAATAATAATAAAAATAAAAATAAAAAGACCTATTACCATAAACCCTTAAAGATGAATGAATAAGTTTAAACCACTAATTCACACTAAATTTATTAGTTATCATATAAAATAAATTATAATTAAGTCTTACGATCATATTCAATGAATTTAAATGTGACGTATTTTCTTTCCACTTGTTTTTTTTGTTACAGCGACGAATACTATTTTTATGTTAAATTTTTTGACCGATTGTATTTTGAACAAAAAATACTTTTTAAAAATCAATTATTTATGAAACATATCATTGTGTATATTTATTGCTCGTTATAACATCGATAAARCAATGCTATCGCATGAGCCAAACATTAGTTAATTTTAAAAAAGCGAAATTTCATCGGTGAAATATATAGAATAAGAAGATTACTTAGGATCCTTATATTGGTTGGTAGTAGAGGTGCTAAACGCGACACAAACCCGACTCCTTTTTTTAGCGGGTTTGGGTGAAAATTCCAACCCGTTTAACTTAATAACACGACACGACACAATCCGCTAAATAAACGGGRCAGGTTCAGYTTGGACATATCAATCGGTAGAGGTGTTCAACGRGTRGGKCCCGTTCAYCACTAACCCGARCCGYTTAATAAACGTGTCGTGTCAARCCGTTTAACTTAAATGGGTTGACACCCTCGACCCAAACCCMCTAATAACGGGTCATTTTTGTGTCGAGTTAACGTGTCACGTCTTTTTTACATACTAATGTATATAATTAGGTGCAATCGTGTCGTCGTAACCGTTTATCTAAACGGGTTGGAATTTCCAATCCTAACCCGACCCGTTATATTAACGTGTCGTGTCAACACGTTATTATAAACGTGTCAAGTATCCTCAACCCAAAACCCGTTATAACTGTCATTTCGTTCGTGTTAAGTTTGTGGTTTGAGTTTGACCACCTCTATCAATCGGTACACACGTTGCTATTTTTTAATATGTTACCCTTTGGCCCAAACAATAAGAAGCCCAATTACATAATTTCAATCTAATAGTCTACAAAAAAATCACAATTCACAACCAACCCCTTCTCTCTCCTCTCCTCTCCTCTTCTGATCGGCGTGGCCCCCACTCACTCGGCGGACGGCGTCTCTGGTGTTGCGCTGCTGCTGCTTCTATTGTTGCATTGCCACTGCTGTGTGGTTGCTCGATCTTAATATCATTCTCAGGGTTTCGCTTTTTAAAGGTATTCTTCTTCTCTCCCCTCTTCTTCCCCCATTTTATAATTTTGTTCCAATTTTCCAGTTTTTTTGTTTGGATTATTTTGCTGGAGCTTCGTCTGAATTTTGTTGGATTTATTATGAGTTCTATATTGTTGTTTGGTTTTGGGTGATTTTGGGGCAGAATTATTTATGATATTAGAGCTGAATTTGAAGACCAACAATGAAATATAATGATTAAACTACAACAAACAAAACATAACACACAATCAAATCAAGTAACCATTTTCTGGATGGGAATATTAACTGATTTTGTATATTACTATGTAAAAGTTTTTTCCCCCTTTTAAACTACCTATTCCCATACTAGCATATGCATCTGTTCATCGAATAAATGGTATTTTTTTWAAAAAATAATTAAATGAAAATAGTATGGAAGTGTCATGTGTCATCAATGTATGCAAAACCCCTGTTCTTAAATATAGTAAAGTAATAGATAGATGTGTGAAATTTATGAAACCTTAAACCCTAAACCCTTAAACCCGAAACCCAAATTCAATTTCTTTTGAGCACAGTGGTGTGGAGTGTTCCTCCATAGTCCAGACCCTCCAGCATACTTAGATGCTGTGGTACATATATATTTGGATAATGCTCGTGGTTTGGTATTGATCTCCATTTTTTCCTATCAATGTTACAGTAGATTTTCCAATTAGATTTTTCATATTACACTTTCGCAAGAAGCATTGAATCTTCAGAACTCGACTTTTTAATATACGGGCCCTTACTCCACCATGTGTTTGTGTMTTGTTCAATGACATTTGTCTCTACCCGACCCTCATATAAAGTAATGTTAATTTGCGTTCGATGCTTGCTTGTAGTTTGGACTATGCTTATAATTCATGTCTGTGTATTCAATGTGGCATTGTAGTGGATTTTGAGTAGTTTGATTTCCTGGTGTAAATCTGGTAATTAGAGCTCAGTGACTGCCTGACCATTTGCTACAAGCTTTAGCGTGCTGAATATAGCCTTACTATCATGCCGAGTTGTTCAATCTAATACCTTGAAACATGCTTACATGTAACTAATTTGAATGGCTAAGTGTTTTATGTCCTGAGATGTTTAAGATGTGTTTAAAAACATAGGAAGAAACTATGCTAGATTGTTTGGACATTTGTATATGCAATTCGGAGTATAGTCAACACTGCTCATTTACAACATTTTTTTACAGGGTGTCTTCGTTGGGGCCTGTGCACACTTCTTCCTAATTACTATTTCTTTCACCCTAATTTGTGACACTTTTTGAGTTTTGGACCCAATTGACAATGAGGTTCAAGAAACAAAAGCGCCACAGAAGAGTAGTAAGATTTTACACAGCTTGTTTTGGATTTCGAGAACCTTTCAAAGTACTTTGCGATGGTACTTTCATTCATCATCTTGTTTCCAACCATCTTTCTCCTGATAATTCCATCTCTACTACTCTTGGTGCTTCTGTTCAACTCTTCACTACTAGGTAATTCATATATATTTGCATCATMTTTTTGGGTTTTAAATTGTTATTCTTTAATCTGTTTCTTTGGTTTATGATGTATTTTTTGACGGATATTGTTTTGTTTAGATGTGTTATTGAAGAGTTGAAGTCTCTTGGAAGTTCGCATGCTGAATCGTTTCATGCTTCTCGTAAAGATTACAAGATTGCTAGGTTTGATGTTTTGTTATTCATTTCATTTAAGCTTGGAAAGTGTTTAAATTGCTGCCTATGTTACTTTTGTGGGTATTTGTCTAAGTGTTCTGATATGCATTTTGATAACTATGCATAATTTCATAATGACGTGTTTAAGTGTCATACCCATGTTCTAGTAATGAGCATTAGGTACGTGAGGTAAAACGACGAGTCCAACTACTGTCCAACGCTCTAAGTAACATAGATGGTTGCTTGATATTCAAAATTTAGGCTCTGTTTAGTACTTTGTGTAAACCACTTTTAATGTAAAATAATTTGCAATTTTCCATTGTTTGTTGCATGTAAGAAAAATGGCGGAAAAATGAAATTGAATGGGAAAGCAAAGAGGTAATGGAAGGGGTGTACAAGGGAGTTGGGATGTATGGAAAAAGTATGATTTGGAGAGCTATTTTGCTTCTCTGGAAAATGTTTTTACACTACTTTGCAAACCAAACTATGTAAAAAGTAAAATTGAGGAAGGTAAATTTCTAAGAAAATGTTTTACACCCGACCAAACATAGATTTAATGGGTTTTGTCTAACAGATGTGATGTTCCATTAATCCATTATGTCAAATGGTTGTTTGGTACTCCTAATTGATGGATTTTATCCAAAGGATATTTTCTTTCAATGTGTCAGGCAGTACTATAGTTTTTCAATATGACTATTAGGTGCGTTACTAGAGTTTGAAGAGACGCTTGCCCTTACTTTGATAATATATTACCCCAAAGGGCTGTACATGCTTAGTTTTTTTTTTTGTTTGTCAAAAGCCTTTCTAGTTTTATTGATATACTATCACTTGTTTTTGGTAGATGTGAGCATGAACATAAGGAAAGTGCATTGAATTGCTTAGTTGAGGTTATTGGAGAAAATAATCCTGAACACTTTTTCGTTGCTACCCAAGATATGGACTTACGGAAGATATGTCGAAAGGTACTTTTAGTTATTGGTTTTCCTCTATATTACAATTATTTGGCTGTGTGTCACGGTGTTATCGTGACTTTTGGATAGAAATAACACTCCTAAATCAGTAACGAGCTATCATTGCTCTTGGTGAGGTGAAACTACTTAGCAATAWGTAATAACCAGGTAATTATAAAATTTGTTGAGTTTAACCATTTTGAAAAATTGCTTTGCCATTGTGACCTTTGGTTAGAAATAACACTCTTAAAGAGCTATCATTGCTCTTGTTTTGGTGAAGCTACCTAATGACCAAGTATAAGCAAACTTTGTTGAGTTTAACCAACATGAAAAATTGCTTTACCATTGTTACTTTTGCATATCAATCAAAGTCTTAGTCTCATAAGTAGGTTGGCTAGATGAACCAAAAGTAATCATTCCATGAATTCATCTGCACAGATTTTCTTCCATCCCTTACCATCAAGTCCTACAAATTCATTTGCTTCATATATTAGAGTAAATAGAATAGGTAAAAGGTAAAAAAGTTATTTTTAAATTGGTTTGGAACAACTATTTGAAAACAACCCATAAGAGAAAATGGAACAACTAAATAAAAATGGAGTGAGTACAATGTTTGCCAAGTGTAACGACATGACTAAAAAAAGTGGGGAGCAACTAGTGAGAAAAAGAAAAGCGCTATGTTTCAAAGAAATTGTTATGTCGACATTGGGAAGGATGAACAATTTTGCCATTTTTTTTACCCTTGTTTTGTTTGTGCTGATAGGTTGTTTTGAATTGTGCAGTTGAACCATTCTAAAGAKAAAAAATATTCTCATCTTTGCGTCAAATTTTAGATCTGTTTTTAGAGATGTGCAAACTCCTTGTTTACATAATTTAGCAAAATTAAATTAAAAATCTGATTTACAAATAGAGCTTGTTTCAAAAATACTCTTATATTGAGTTTTGTTCATTGTAGTGTAGATTAATATGCATGTAAGTGCACTGTGTGTTAGTTTACATGTGATAGAGAGTTTTTTTTTTTTTTTTGACGAGGTGATAGAGAGTTTTTAAGTGTGATGTGTCTTTCCTATTTTCTTGTTTTGCCTATTGCCCTATTGATACACCTAACACAACGGAAACAGGATTAGACCAATGTGAAGCTGACCTTTTAGAAAGAGTATTTTGTTACAATAAGAGTAGGAGATATTATTAGTCTATTTACTCTATTATCTACAATGGGGTGAAGGTTTCCATGACCTTTTTTTGTTGCAGACATAAAACATTGTAACATAGCCATGTAGGTACAAGCTAAAGTGAAGTAAGAAGCCTCTCTTTTAGATTTCAGCATGCTGCTGACTCACACATTCCATGTGCTGTATACGCAACTTGCAATTTTAGCGAAATTTTATTTGAACACGTGCTTTGCCTTGCCTTTTTTTTTTTTTTTTTTTTTTTTTTTTTTTGTTGTGGTACACTTGATCATTTGTGCTCAGTGTTTTATATTTAGTGGTTTGCGTTCATGGGTTTGTTAATTGACAATTACGATTAAAACGATTGTGAGAAGTCAAAAACGATTGAAAATGAATGAATTTACATGATTGAAAACCAAAAGCAAAACGAAATTCAATGTATTATATTAATCAAAATTAATAACAAGAGAAGATAATTGAAAAGAGTCAAAGGACATACAAATTGAGCTACACTTGAATTTGTGATAGTATAATACTGTTGTGTGCTTGTGTCTATCATTGCATGTACTGTGATTCTATGATTCTATAAATATGTTATTTGCCAATGTTGATGAGTTGCTCTGATATGTAACCTTGATTCTAACATTTTGGGAACCATCATGTTTTAWTTTTCCAAAATTTTGAATGACAACTTATTACTATTTTCCTCAGATACCTGGAGTACCAGTGATGTTTGGTCTGCGAAATGCTTTGTTTCTTGAACAACTTTCATCAGAGCAGCATGAGTTTGTGAAGGCTGCTGAAGAAAAAAGATTGCGTATGACTGATTCAGAGTTCAAGTTGTTACAAAAGAGAGTAAACAGCATAGTGAATACTGAGGAATCAAAGGACTCTGCAGAGGAAGGAGCTGGTGATGAGGATCTGCACGGTGAGACCTTGGCTAATCGAGTGCATACGAAGACACATGTGAAGGACAAGGCTCAGTTTAAAAGGAAAAGAGCAAAGGTTTGATTCTCCTCTATTTGGTGCTCTTGTATTTATTCTCATGTTTGTATCACTTTGCATTCACGCCCGCTTTTCCCCAACCTTTTCTGGTGGTGTGGGCCAACTTGTTGACTATGATATCCTTATTATTTGAGTGAAGACTAGGTCTAGTTTAGGAACACTGCCGCTTCAGTATAATCAACCTATGAAAGAGTTTATATTATGTAGTCTTTTGTCATAGTTATTCTGAAATTTATCTTATATCTACACTACCAGAAGATGTTTTCAGAAAATACTCTATGGGCCCTTTGCTTCTGTTGATTCTCCAGAACATCGGGTAATGCCTGGTCTTTCCAAAAGTCCTAATTATGTCAGCCATTACACCAATGATAGGTCTGCTTGCCAGCTAAGTGTCATTGGTTATTAGTAGTTGAGCAAATACTGTCGCTATTTCAGAGAATTAGAATTTGTCATCTAACCTTTTAGGATTGATTGTATTGTACATTTGATTCCTGCTGTCATTATTTTTTTAAGCATTTTTTATTTGAAAAATCATGCTACTAYTATGAGTGCTAACAATTTGGTTATGAATTCAGTCTTAAATCTCTGGGTCGTAAAAAAGATGTTTTGAATCTTAAATCTTAATATACCTTTCTGGTCGGCCATTTTCATAACACGGGTTTCATAAAACCTTGTGSCATTTAGACCTTAAATTGTAGATTTTCAACTTCATGCTACTGCTGAAGCAGCATTATGACACGGTGATGCCCATGACATATTCAGCTAAGACTGCATATCTATTTCAACTTTTGCTCATTCTAGACTCCAAGTCTTGAAGCTATTAATTTATTAAATAATATGCAAAAGTGGCCTTCCGATTATTTCAGTCCGATCATAAGAAATGGTTAGTAGGAGTTAAAATGGATTTGCATGAGAATGAGGTATTTGATCATAAAAGGTAGAGGAGGATCTTTGTTGATGATTACACGAAACAATTATTTTTGGTTCATTTAGCCGTTCCCGCTTTTGGAATTAAAGCTTGATTGATCGATTGACCTGATATTTACATGTTTAAGTCAGTTTTAAAGATTGTAAAGACAAATAGACAATCATGTGTGTTTCTTTCTCAATTATTAGAGAGAATGATGTGAAATTTCTTCATATGAATATTTTCGTTTTTTGATGGTCATGAGGGTCATCTAACTCAAAGGCTTTCGATGTGTTATTTAAACTAGCAGGGTCCAAATCCACTTTCTTGTAAGCCGAAGAAAAAGAATACCAGCAGTTCAGGTCCTAATGCAGAAAAGGTGAGCCTTTCAATTATCAGGAACTTATATGGGCATGTTTTGTGAACAAGGCCTTGAGCAGAACTAGCCAGCATCTGAATCCAATTGTTTAATTGTATATGTAATATTGAAACACTGACAATCAATCAATCGAACTCTTAGTCAGAATTATACTTCTACACGAATACATCTACTGATACCTACTGATTCCCTTTGTTTTCTTGAAGMGTTTCGAACCCTGATATTGTTATATCAGTATGTGAGTAATTAATTAAAATCCTTGCAAAAACTWGTTGTCACATGAGACTTTTTATTGGATGCAGATTGGCAATGCTAGTAGTGATGCGAAGAGATGCAGGTCTCGGAAGAGGAAGAGATCTCGCAAGGCCAACGCCTCAGGGAATGATGGGGGTGCTAGTATCTGATAAATTTAATTGTAACACTATTAATTTTGTTTGTGATAGGAAGCCCAGTTTTGTTTCTTCAGGCTTTTTGATCTTCGAGTTTTAAATTAATTTGATTAGGAAGTGGAAAGATGGCTCTTATTTTTGTTGGTTAATCGATATGCATAGATGTTATGTACAAGAGCTACACGTAATGCTACGTATGTTTTAAATTCATTTATCAAATCTTAACAAAAGTTTATCAAGTAACTATTTATTAAATGGTAAATGACTTAAATTGTCTAATACTAATTTTTTCCCTCACAGCCCCTAGCCCTAAATTTTCTTCCTAATGAAATAAAAATTCAACTAGCCTTTATTTATTACCCCCTTCGTAATACAATAAAAGCAACAATTGAATTTTRACGTATTTTTAGAAAGAGATTTAACAATGTAAATGAGTAAATTAGTTTAAATAATTTTAATACAATGAAGAATAGGATGATAAGTTTAGTGTTAAAATTATTTTGATCAATTTGATCGTTTACTATGTTAAATATTWTTCTCAAAATGCGTGAAAATTCAATTGTTACTTTTATTGTGTTACAGAGGTAGTAACACTTAATCTTTTTGGTTTAACTTATAAGTGAGAGCATGATTTAGACTCTTTTGGTATATGAACTGTATGTAATGTTCGTTTTTGCATAGTAGGATCAGTATCAACTTGTTTTTTGACCGTTTGGCCAGTGCGCATGTATGAAGTAATATTTTGGTTAAATCTTTGCCATTTGTCAAATTCTCAATAGTTTTTTTTGACTATTAAAAGTATTTATTCATTACCAAAAATAATAGGTACAAGGAAGAACAAGAGGAGGCCCCCAACTTCTAGGAAGGGATTGGCCTAAACCAATTCTCCTTGGACCCCACACAAAGACCCAACTGAATCAACAAAACAAAAACAAGCATAAAACTCTAAGCAATACAAGAGATTCGAAAAAGAATACAATCAAGAATAGTACTAAGGGGCTTAGAAGCTTGCTGAAATACAAGAGAATTCATATAAGTCCAAATCCCATTGACACACTTAGTGAAGGCTCGAACATAAGCCTTACTAGCCGCCATCTTCCGCTTGCAATGAAGAATGACCAAAGAAATCTCTTGCGTCCAAGGTAAAGGCTCACGAAAGATATCCAAAGTACCAAGAACATGCCGCCAAATCTGACTAGAAAGCCGACAACAGAAGAACAGGTGCTCCAAAGTCTTAGGACAAGCATGACACATAGGACAATCTATAGAAATCTCAGGCATCCAATGATGAAGTCTAACACAAGTGCGAAGCCTATCGAGAAGGGCTAACCAAAGTATGAATATACTTTTAGGACTAGCTGAATTCTGACAAATAAGCTTTCTCCAATGCACTTGACAAATTCTCAATAATTGTCTTCTAATTTTTTTCCTGTTTTTATTATTAGATTTTTTGTTTTATTACATACTCAACAATCACTTATTTTTTCTAGCCTTCAACAATATACAATAAATTCTCTCTTTATTTTCCATAAATATGGATCCTAATAATCCCAACTATGAAAATAGTTTAAACTCTCAAAATTGCCAACTTTTAGAAATTGCAATGTCACAAAAATTTTTCAAATGTTAAGGAAATACGGAGTACCAACAACAGAATCAACAACATACAGTCTTTTTAAAAAGGTAAAAAGAATTTTATTGCTCACAAGACTAATACAAGAAACAAAGCAAAACAACTCCACACAGGAGCCAAGCCCAAAATGAAATGCAGACTGCAACACAACAACAGGCTAACAAAAAAAACAAAAAAAACAATACTAACCTAGAAACATATGTAAACACCAATTCTTCTTAGCAAGACTAATTTTCCTAGGCATAACAATTGAAATCTATTATACAAATCATGTTTAAGTTGCTTTATACAAACATCAGGTCTCAAAACATGGCAGACCAAACTGTCCTGTCCTTTGCTGCCAGATGACATAAATAGTCCCAATTAACCAGCTTGCCAAAACCTACTTCCTGAATCTCCCATGTAAACCAATAAGCTCAGTCACACAGCCATGCAAATCAGTAGCATGAAAATGGAAATTAGTGAAAGAAGACATAAGAGCTACACATCTTGGCTATAATCACAAGCAAAAGAACAAGTGATCCATAGTTTCTTCTTCAATACCACATAAAGGGCAACTAGCATCCTCAAGCACTTTCAACCTACACAGTTTATCCTTTGTCCTCAACTTACCTACGTACTAACCATCCAATAAAACGATGTTTAGGAATATAATTCTATTCCAGATTAGAAAGTCCAAGGAATAGAAGCATGGTGAAGCCGGATCCAACCACTAGCCATGGTGTAACATTCGCATTAGCCCTCTATTTATCTCCACAGAAGCCAGGTTCCAATAGCTCCTTCAACCTTCCAAAGCTGCTTCCACACCCAATAGAAGTAGGACCAAGACACCCTCTTCCAAGATCTATGCTTCATATAGATGTGGTTAATCCACCTAAACCATAAAACTGTCTATTAGCAATATTCCAATCTCGCTGTCAATTGCACCCACATTCCAAGCCATAACAATTATGAACACCAATACCACCTCCTTTTTAGCAAGACAAACATATCCATGTCATCGGAGGAGGCTAGTATACACAAGATTCCATCCCACAAGATAGTTCCTTGCTATAGCCTAAATTTGCTGCAAAACACACTTAGGAATGATAAAGATAGAGGCCCAAGGTATGCAAGGTTTAGTACACTGAATTCACCAGTTGAGTCCTACCACTATAAAGAAAGAGATCTACTACTCCAAGTAGAGACTCGAGCAGTGATCTATCAACAAGCACCTGACAATCATTTTTAGACAGTTTCTTACTACTCACATTGACACCCAAATACTTGAAAGGTAATCTATCCAAAGTGAAAACAGAAGCTTGAATTACTCACTCTGCTCTAAGGATGAATATTACTACAATAAATGTTGGACTTCCCAGAATTTGTAGCAAGACCAGAAGTAGTTGTGAAAGTAGATAGACATCTAAGCATAAGAGAGATGGTAGTCCTTATCTCCATGGCAAACACATAATCAAGTCATCCACAAAGACAAGGTGATTCAGCTTCAGGGCTTTGCATCTCGAGTGAAATTGAATCTGGTAGAGCTTGAAAGAGTATGCAACAATCTAGTCAAATACTCCAATGCATAACACAAATAGCAGAGGGGACATGGGATCTCCCTGCCTTAAACCCTTTTCCTTGAAAGAAACCATCAAGAGAGCCATTGATATTCAAAGAATAGGAGGGAGTGGACACACAAAAAGCCATGATAAGCCAAACAAAAGAAGCAGGAAACTGTAATGCATAGCATGCTCATATCTTCCAAGAAATCCCACTGACGGAATCATAAGCCTTCCTGATATCAAATCTTCACAAGAGAACTACTAAGATAAGATTTCCTACCATATTAGACACAATGTCCTGAATGATGGAATTATTATGGATAGTCTGAGCGGGCTTCAACAAAACCAATTTAGTTCAAAGAAACCAGGCTTGGTAGAACCAAGCGCAATCTACTGCATAACAACTTTGTGATACATTATAAATTGCATTACAACATGCAATAGGACGAAAATCCAACACAGAAACAGGTTGATCAAGTTCAGGCACCAAAGTGAGAGTAGTAATTCAATTGTCTTAACAGTCTCCCATTGTCAAAAAATTGAAGAACTGCATCAGTCAACATCATCACTTATAACAGACCAGGCTTTTTTTTTAAAAAATGTACTATTATACCCATCAGGCCCAAGGGCTTTGATGCCAGGAATTGAGAACATGGCCTTTCTTACTTCTTCTCTAGAATAAGGAGCAGTCAACGCAGAAGCTTGAGCAGGAGTCACAACCTCTCCTATAGCAATAACCTCCGGACAAATCTTAGTTGTCATAATAGCAAGAGAACCCAGCAATTTCATGTAATACTCTAAGAAATTAAAGCAGCCTTGATGGACTCAGGAGAATCACAATTGGAACCATGCAGATGCTGAACAGACAAGATTTGTTTCCTGTAAGCCTGTCTCCTAATACTTCTGTGAAAGTAACAGGTATTTTCATCCCCTAGCTGCAACCAAGTAATTTTGGACTTTTGTCTCAAGAACGAGAAAAAATCCTTTCGAACTCTCAGCAAGGCCTCAATTAATCTAGCTTCTTCCTCTCTAAGTGCTAAATCCGAGATATTATGCTTAATTTGATCCTGAACAGAAGCTAGATCCATCTTGACTTTCAAATACTCAATTTCCACATTAYAGAATTTAGACTTGTGCAAGTCCCTAAATTTGTGCTTCATCTTGTGTAACTTTTTGAGGACCATGTACATCTTCACACCATAGAAAGGTTCCATCCAATTTTCAGAGACAATAGACAAGAAAGATTCATGGTTAGCCCAACAATCTAGAAATTTAAAAGATTTCTTCTAAGGCCTCTGCAGATCCAAGAAATAAAGCACAACTAGAGTGTGATCTAACCAACCCTTTGGTATAAAATGAGCAAAACAAGAAGGGAAATGAAGCATCCAGTCCTCATTCACCAACACCCTATCCAGTTTWGAATACACCCTATGTGTCCCCTCCTACTTATTGTTCCAGGTGTAAACTCAACCTTTCTGAACTATATCCACAATACCACAAACAGTAACACATTCTCTAAACAACGAAAGCTCTGAGTGATTCACTGGCCTACCAACTCTATCCTCAAAATTTAAAGGACAGTTAAAATCCCCACACGCCATCCATGGATCCTAACACAGCTTACTAAGATTAATCAAGTTTTGAAACAAAGGAGCTCTCTCCTTAGCATCATTACTAGCATAGACAAAAGTGCAACAAAAGGARGACGTACCCAAAGAAATATTCAGCACCCTAACGTGCATAAATTGAGCATCACATTGCGCTGCAAAACATTGACATGAAAGAAAGTAGGGAGCCAGACCACCAAGATCCTCCCACCTTTAATACAAGAGAAATTCATGGAAATGCACCAATTCTGAAAAAGACTTTGCTGAATTGRAGAAAACCCGAACTCTTTATTTTTGTTTCCAAAAGCCCACAAATACCAATAGTACAAGCTGCCAAAGTATTTTTCACCTCGGCCTYCTTCCTAGGGCTATTCAAGCCCTGCACATTCCAAACCAGTAAACTATCCATGTTCCCTGACTTTATCAACCCCTTGAGAAAGGTCTAAAGCCATAGAACTAGCATCCATAACTTGAGTTGGAACCAAACTAGCCAAACCAGATTTCCTAATCATTTTCTGCCTTGATTTAGAAACAACCAYTTGCCATCCTTCATTGTTGTCTGTGTTAGATTCAGCAGGTTGCTGCACCCCAAGTATGGTAGCTACCACRTCATACACCGTAGGAGYGGACACAAGTTCTTTTGCAAGCACCACCGGAGCTACAGTTTCGTTAGGCACATGAACAATAGGTTGCTCTAAAGTTACCTTCTGATCAGGTTGCTTAGGTCTCCATTGACGTTTGGCACCCCTGCAATATCATCCTTATGCCCCCATTTGTCACATTTRATACATTTGATAGGCAACCATTCATATGAGACCTCCTGACAAATCTCCACTCCTTTCTCATTCATAAACGAGACCGATGAGGGGAACTCGCCATTCAACTCCATTTCAACAAGCAATCGAGCAAAACTAACCCATTTACGCATAGTCGTAGCATTATCAGATWTGCTTGGAGTGCCAAGAAGACTAGCAATCTTCTCCAAACAACCCTTCCCCCAATATTTAAGAGGTAAATCAGGGAAATGAACCCAAACAAGAACATAATTAAACCCATTCTCCTTCAACTCAACACCATCCTCCCATTGTTTCAAAAGGACTGGATGTTTACTAAACAATAAATGTGGAAGATGAGAGAGCACTCTCCTTCGTCTCACTGATAAGAAAACGATAAAGAAATTGCCCTTCCGAAGAGAAACCAACCCTATCTACATTTTGCTTCCCCCATATCGCATTGAACTCAGAAAGCTTATCACATGAGGTTTCAGTCCCCGCGCAAAATCACCAACTCAATTGACACAATATCAAGTTTCCACACACATCAGAATCAGTAATTTGAAGCATTCGGCGACTTACCTTGCTGGATATCAATCCCCTATTTCGAATGTAAAGAGTAAGAGGAGTTATTGTCGAGAGCGCACTCTAAGAGCTGCACCTTCATATAAGACGCTTGAATCATTCGTGCATCGAATCCTTTCTGGAGAGAAAATGGCATTGCTCCTCAATATCGTCATCCCAAAAACCAATTTTGGAAATACCCTCTGATTCCACTCGTAAATTAGGTTTTGATTTTGTGTTCAATTAAATCACAGAGTAGAGAACTGAGTACGGATCCAGATCGATAATCACTTTCAAAAAACCTAGACAGTTTTCTAGGCCTTTTTTCTTCGCTCATGGCAAGAAAGAACAAGCGACGAGAGAGGAGAGAGTATAGCCAGAGAGAGAAAGTCATCGCTTTTTTAACAACATTACAGTTGAATCCAATCTCTATAATAATCCTAATTTGGATAATGGTCAGTCTATTTTTAAATCAAAATATATCAAACAACTTCCTTCGTTATTCAAATTTTTTTTTCTAAATTCCATGTGTTTCCAACATTTCAATGACTCGTATTATCGAGCAATCGCCCATCACTTCAGAAGTAAGATGGGAAGCAATAATAGAACTCTAACTCAAAGAATGTTAAATAAATGTAATGACGAAGAAGGACACTGAAGAAGGTGAAGGAGGTATGACGAGAGGTCCACTATTCACAAGACAAGAACAAAGAGAAAATTGGTCAAGAGAGGTGGATAACGTATAAAAAGAAGATAACCCTATTAAATCCAGATACCTATATTATATGAAGAGATCTTGAGGAAGGTAATTGAAAATCTAAAGTTAAAAATTAATGGAAGGAATTAATTAAGGTTAGTTTCTTTATTACAAAAATTCAAATATAATACATTGTAAGGACATTAAAAGCCCTTAAAAACCGTAGGAGTCATATAATTCTATTAATTATTGATGGAGTGTATGTTGAAGGTTAATTCACCCTTATCAGATGAATTAATTAAGGTGAAGTACACATAGAGGATAAGGTTCATCAACTTTTCAATTGATAAGATGAAACGTAGAAGATTAGCTATATACTATAGCAATGTTAGTCCGCCAATGAAGTGGTTTCCAAATAGCAATCACGAAACGTGTTCATACCTTCAGAAATTGTAAGAAACAATAAGAGATGTCAAGTGAAGAACTTGAATTGCTCACACCCAAAGGTTACAAGAATTCTAAAAGAAAAAGGCAAAATGACTAGTCCCTCATTAAAAAGCGTGGATACATGGAGCGATACATTGACATTGCACTTGAAAGAAACACATGTGAGAGATCAAATTGAAAAATGATAGACAATTAGAATAAGTTAGAAAGGGAATTCAGGTTAAGATATTTACATTGTTGATGCAAAACCACCTTGGAGTTTCATAGAGTTATCTATTGAAAAGGCTCAAACAAGAGTTCATGAGTTAATTATTCGCATAATGAAGGTAGTAGTTTGTTTTTTTTTTTTTTTTTTAACACAAAATTGAAGATAGATAATTAAAGGCTCATTGCCTAAAACATCATGAGGAGGATATACAAGTATGGTAGTAAGACAGTTCACGCGACCAATACATGCAAAAAAGCTCTAGAGAAAAGCCAACACAGGCCAGGTAACAAAATAAACATAAGACCAAACCAGTTAAAGTTAATAAGCTAAGCATCTAAATCACAAAAAGAGATAGAGAACTTTCCATTCATCAAAGTCTGAACGCCCTTGCAGATCAAACGCCAAAAGATTGAGCTGCACAGTCCAGCACTACATGTAATCTATTCTTTAACATTCATCCATATACGGCCAAATATATGGGGCAACCATTTAGCTTCAACGAGGATATGGTGTAGCATCCCATTGGTGTCTTTTGGTGGTTGCGAATATAAAAGATCATTAAAGTCATTGAAAAAGTCAAATTAATTTTAGCCAATTCCTGAAATTTGGACATGATTACAAATGTTTGTGGTTATAACCAAAACAGTGTTATAAGTGTAATTTTCCATTATTTTTTCATTTATTTTCGAATTTGTCACTCAGTTTTTTCTCCCATTATTAACTTTGAAAAACCGATCTACAAAATTGAACATCTTTATACAAACCAAGGGATAATAAAAAAAACTAATTGGAGATTTTAGACTTTTAGCACAAACTTTAATTTTAAATTAATTAAATTACAGAACAATAAATCACAATTTATAACACTTTAGAAAAGTCCTATTAGTCGGCCCCATATTAGATTCAATGAGATACGTGTTCATGAATGAATACTGTTTACTTATTATATTGAAATGATTGTTTATTGAGAGAAATGAAATTAGTAGGAACTTGAACTGAACGAACTGGATGAATTGAAATAAATTGATATGAAAATTAAAACCACATATAAAGCACTGATCCACAGAAGCTTAAGCTATGGTTTGAAACCGCAAAAATATAATATATTCTCTCTATACTAAGCTGAGTTGACTGGCCCTTATAAAGCACCGATTACATAATGTATTATATATAACATCAACAGACAACTTTAAAATTATCTAGATAGGTCATATAAGATGAAAAAATTTTGGGTATTAGTATTATCATATAGAATTACATCAAAGATAAGTAGTCCTTTATAGACTCACTTTTGTTTCGGAGTTATCATTTTATTATGTTTCACACTCACACTTTGATGATGATCGAGTTTTTTTTAAAAAAGAAATAAAAAGAGAAAAAACATATTGTCCCAAAAAGAAAATTGAGATGAAAATTTAAAACTTATATTTAGGAATGAAAAATGTGTCAAATATAGACAAAAATACACATATAATAAACAAAAGGAAGTACAGAGTATTACTATTTGATTGACAATAATCAATAACTAATTCTACTTGTACGCAAATTGTACAATCAAAGTGATTTTTTATTCTGAAAATTAAAAATTCTATAAAATATGTAATAATATTTTTTATGTTACTATTAATTTCCTTTTTCAAAAAAAAAAATGAATACTCATTATATTTCCCTCAAATCTAGAATTTGTATGAAGTTCAATTTTATGAGTTTATTAGGTAATAACCTTAAAATTTTATGGATATGACCAAAAAAATAAACAAATAATTTTTTAAAAAATGACTTTCATTGACTTCGGTGGTCTTTTACAATAAAGACCATCAAAGAATTTTCCCCACATCAGGTCAGTAAGCATATTGGCGACAAGAATGACAATCGGGTACAAATCATGGTGCTCTAAGGTCTTAGTTTTATGTACGGATGACAACCCCACCGGAGCTGTTGCCTAAAGTTTTCCAACCACCACCTGTGTTAAGTTTGTGACAACTTGGAGATGGTAGTTTCCAAAGGATGGATCTCGCAACTTCCTTTCCTTTAGACTAAAATGCATTATTAGTGGCATATTACAATGCTGCATTTTCAGATTAAACACTGCATTATTTCGAGCTTTCCGTATATGCCATATTACAATCACAAATAATTGAGGCTAAGGAAGAGAAAGGGAAAGACGGAAATTAATCCAATCAAGACAACTTGAGTTACTAAAAGTATGATAACCAAAAGAAGGATCTGGAAAATACTCGAAGACCATACTCCATATCACTCTTGTATTAGAACAATCTCGGAAAAGATGTAAATGACTTTCAACCGAGAGCCTACATCTTTCTAGTACAAACTCCATTAAAGACATTAATTTTATGAGAGACAGATTCTGCACTGGGCAATATTCCATGAACAAGGTTCCAAAAGAGCATTTTATATTGGAAAAATTGTCAGAAAGTACTTACTTTAAGACTCCTTTTGTGAACTAGTACCTTTCTTAAAAAAATTTGTGAAATAGTACCTTTATAAGCCACATTTATTAAAAATGGTACCTTTACGTCGGAATCCGGTGAAAAAAGTCAATTTTTGTTKGCGTGTGTTACACTATTCTTGCATTGCGTGTTTCTTTCTTTTCCTTAGCTTTGTTAATTTCACCATGAATTTAATCCCTCATTACCTATTTAGTCCACCCAACCCACTCTGTCTTTTCACTTCAATTCACCCTTACTCTCATATCATCTTTCCCTAGCTCTCTTCNTTGCTAATTATTTAATGTGAAAATTATTTACACAAACAACCGTACAGGGTGCTTTAGATAAGGCGAATTGGTGCACGTTTGTTTAAATACTTTTAAGGGGTTCAAGTCAATTTAGAGATATAAAATGTATATACATTGTCATTAGAGTGTTGGTTTGATTTAGTTTGTCTCTCGGCATTTTAGCACAAGTTATTACAGTTAGATAAGTCATTCACAATTTCTTGCACGGATTTTTTTATTTTTTATTTTTTTATTTTTTATAATTGCATTGTCTAACTTGCTTGTCAATTTTAAATTGATTCTTTCTGCGCTTGTACTACCAAAGTTTATAATGTACTATTCCTCAACATAACTTCCATGAATTAATATATGTCACGGCTCATTACATAGGCAAATAATGRACGAGTAAGAGTAATGGTGTGCGAGAAATTTTAAAAAACACTTAATAAAATATGTATTGCCCTTAGTGGTTATAGGCTAGAGAAATTAAAAACTAATTTATTTCTTAATTTTATTCGATAAAATAACTCTACTAAATACATCAACTAATGACTTTTATTTTAAAATATTACAATCTGAAACACGGCGCGCATGTTCTATTCAAGACTTGTGAAATTTAACAAAAACTAGTAATATGAAACTTAAGTATTTGTGAAATTTGTACAAATACATGTATGTCTAGTATTGGTGGAAAAAGTATTAGTCTATTATTAATTTGGTAAGACTTCAAGTTAAGAGAATAATAACATTAAAATACATTCGACGTCGTTAAAGGCAAGAAATAATCCCTATTATTGTCCACTTTGCAAAGAGACTTCAAAGAATACCGAAAACGAGAAATGGTACGGTTACACTAAGTGTAACCTTGGCCCACATACACAAATGTTCTTAGCTAATCACAATGAAGTTGAAAATTTGTTTTAGGAGGGAATGTAATTGGGTTTTGGAGGGAAAGTCTTAGTGTTTTGGGAGGAAATTTCCCTCCATTTTGCATCAATTTATATTCCATCCAATTGTAATGTTTTAGGTTAAATTAATTAGATTAGTTTAATTAAATTGCAAAGTTTTTTTTTCCTGCTATAACATAAATTGATTTCCAACGACTTATTCCGCTGTCCTTTTTCGACAACCTTTTCCGGCGACCTATATGTGGTGAACATTTTTCTGGTGTTTTTTGAGGCGACTTTCCTCAGGCGAYCATTTTCAGTTCTTATTCTAGAAGCTCTCCTCCGGAAACCACTTCGGTAAGTAGTTGTAGAAATGAAATGCTATTTCATTTTCAATTTAATTGCAATTCCATTTTGTATTTTATGTTTGTATGAATTATTTCAATGGATTAAACTCTTGAAGATTATGTAAACCAAAATTTTATATTAATTTCAAGAAATATTTTTGATGTTTATCACTTTGTTGATAATCTTTGATATGTTATGTAGTGTAGTTGCTATTTTTTGGGTTTGAATCATATTGATGGTGTGGTATTAATGGAAGTTGTGGTGGCGACATTGATAGAACATAGGTCGTCTTTGACAATAGGTTCGTTGTAGAAGATGAATAGATTATGAAAATATTTTCACTTGGAAGATCATATTTTTACTGAAAGGNACCCCCCAAAATGGATTTCATTAATGGCTAGGTACTTGTTGGATTTAGTGATGGGAAAATGGTGGATTTAGTGATGGGAAAATTAAATTAACTCTCTTTTCTTGCTAGATCAACTTAGTTCTTGTTTTTCTTCGGTAAGCTTCTTCATTCCAGTTTTTCGAATTTCTTATCCACACCCAAAATTTTCCCCCMTTTTATCTTTATCCTATCCAAAAATTCAATCTTTTTTTCTCATTTATCTGTTGTTGTTGTTTTCATTTGCTCATATAAATACAAATCCTTTAACCTCATACAATCTCTTTACTCTCTCCTCACATTTTTTTCGTAATTTTGATTTCATTTATTCTCTTTGAAATTGAAATCCTTTCCCAATTTCTAGGGTTTGCTTCATACGAAAATTGGAATTCGCGTTCGACTGAATTTCATCGATTTTATCGATCAAAAGCTAAGGTTGACATTTGGTTGAGTTTTGATTGTGATATGGTGATTTTGGGGTTAGTATGAGGGAGATACGGATTATGTTGTCAACAATGGATGTCATTGCTTTCAYATTGCGGATGAAAACGTCGAAGATGGATGTTCTTGCATGTCTAAGTGGCTTTAAATCGTGGTTTGACTCGTATTTGATCACTTGCGAAGCGTTTTTTGAAGAATCGCTTGTTGCTGGGAGCCATGGATCGCCATCAGTGTTTTCATTGCTGGTACCTGTGCGCTTGCTTTGGCGGTGGTGGTATATAGCATCAGGTGACATTGGATTACTCAAGCTAACCTGTTAATAGCTAATTATTGATGTGTTTTGTTGCTTTCAGGTTTGAGCTGAAATGTTTTGATGATTTCAGAAGTTTATTTTTTTTGTGTTTTTTTTGGGTAGGTGGTGAACGGGATAATTGTTCAGGTCGGTGGTTATGCCGGGACATGGTGATGTGGTGCTGCTGTTGTTTTCAGGTTTGATTTGGTCTTTATTTTTTCTATAATATTATTCGTTCGTTTTTATTTTGCTTCCTTTTTTGTTAGTATTTTTTTTAACYAATAATTACATTAGAAGTTGTTGTTTTGTTGCTGGTATGTTTTTTGATTGAGTCATTACCTTAGATGTTAGTGCTTGTTTAACTGTTTTGGTATTTAGCCATAAAAAAAGCAATAACCCCTAATGGTATTTAGGAATTTTAGGATTTTCGAAAGTTAGGGTGTCGAAATATTATTATCCCAACTGATTTGTTTAAACAGAATTATGATACCTCTTCAAACAAAATGGGCTAAGACAATCATACAAAAACACTTGATTGGAGTATTGCTCTACTTGTACTATACTTTAAGCTAATATATTTTAAATTTCAATACAATTGTGCTATGGATTAGGAACCCCCTTAATAAATTATTTATTAAGGATTTGACTTTTTATAAAAAAAACAAAAGCCCACAAGAACGAGTGTAAACAATTCAAGCAAAATAAGTCCACAAAAACAATTCTAGATTAATATTATTACATATAATATTTCCTAGAATAAAAAGACATCTTAGAATGATGTTCATGAGAATTGTTTTGTACGATATGTAATTTTTTTTCCAGCAAGATATACAATGTTAAAAATATTTGTTGATATAGTTTCCTTATTATTGAAAAATATTTTATTTATTTTTACAAATTTRAATATATTTTTGCTTTATTGTGGATTTCCCTGAACTGTTCGTACACAGAGGTGAGTGTCTTTGTTGTTTGCGTATGTTTTAATTTGTGGTTATGGTTTAATATAGGATCAACCAGACTTATTTGCTGAAAGGTGGAAAAGCTCAAGGCCAGAGAAATGTTGCTACAGTTATCGCCAAAGAAGAGCACGTGTAAAGATGACGAGCGTAAGTGGGTTGTTCGTTCAATTGAGGTGCGGCCAGAGGACGAGCTGTTCTGCTCGTGGTTATTTATATCTATTGTCATRTGTCCTATWGGGAACTAGGGAGTATGTATGTTYTTCTTTTGTGCTCTAAACTCTAATGTTGAGCTTCGGTAGTTCAAGTAGCATCCAACTATATAATATTTAGGCTTAATGTTGCTTGTGTTTTGGAACTGCATGGATTAGTTTCTGCAGATAAGTAGCCATGTATTATCTATGTCTTTATATAAGATATKCATAGGTTTATGGCTTAATGGCATCATACTATGCTGGTTTAGCTTATGCAATGCATTTTATGGTGTGCTATGTATACTTAAGAATGAGACCATGTGGCCAAAGTACGGTTGATTCTTGTTACTCCTTGCTTGTTTTAGTCATGCCTTTAGATTATGTTGGTCAAGTTACTTGGGTATAAATTCAATTGCTAATTATTTAATGTGAAAATTNAACATTGCAGAAAAAAGGATGATCTCTGGGTCAAATGGATACATCAGGTTTATACCAAAGATGTTGAGTGTTGGTCTTATGTGCCGCCTCACCACTACAGCTGGGTCTGGAATTATGTTTGTCAGGTTAAAACCAAGCTCCTTGGTTATAACCAAGCGTTGTGGATGCCTGTTGCTGGAAGAGCTTACAACATTAGTGCCGCTTACAAGGCTATTTTAGCTCAAGGTCATAAGGTGCATTGGGATCGTTTGGTGTGGAATAGATTGTCCCTTCCTAAACACAATTTTATTCTATGGCTTATGTCTTGGAATAGGTTGAGGGTTAAGGAAAAGCTATACAGTTTTGGGGTGTCTTCTGACGGCCTTTGTTGTGTTTGTGGTGCCTTCACTAAATCTCAGGACCATTTGCTATTTACTTGTGATTTTAGTAGGAGACTCTAGAAGGTCTGCCTACCTTCTGTTGGGGTGCAGGTTACTTGGACTTCTATGCAGACTTTGATTTCCTGGTTCACCAGGAGGTATAGTGGTTCTTTTGTGCAGAAGCAAGTGGTGGGTATGGTGATTGCTGCTGTGCTCTACAACATTTGGCAATCTAGGAACTTGGCTTTATGGGAAAGTAAAGTACTTCATGTTCATTCTTTGTGTAAAGCTATTTTCTTTGTTGTTCAATGTAGAATTAAGCTCCTCAATTTTCATAAAATGTCTAGGAAGGACAAGATTTGGGTGGATAATTGAATATATGATTAGTTGGCTCGACTCTAATTTGGATAATGTGCCTTCCTAGAAGGGATATTTTCCTTTTAGAGTCTTAGGTGTATTGGTTTTTCTGCTTTATAAATTTCCTGATTACTTACCAAAAAAAAGAGTTGTAATCGTATTTTCTATGTTGTAATAAATTTTATTTGTACTTTATTTAAGCACCGATTAAAAAAGCTTTACAACTTTGAACATTTAATTGCACTTTTTTGTTCTAATTTGTGTAAAAGTAAGAGATTCTTTTTCAATGACATTTACTGACAAGTGGTGTAAAAGCAAAAGATAAATTTGTATTGTCACATCTACAATTTGTCTCGATAAGTTTGTATTAACTTGTATTGATAAGTTTGTATTTTCACACCTATTGACAAATCAATATTTGAAAATCTCAATCACATGTACCAACAATATATGCATTGAGTTGTATTGTTTTGTAACTTCAAGTCAAAAAATTAGTGGTCATGCTAAATATTAATGTTTGCATAAAAAAAAAAGAGTGGTCATGCACTTAGTTAGTATATGATAAACAATATTGTGCGCATAAATGGAGTGGTTATGTACATGCTAAATACGGAGTAGTATATAGTCCACAATTGTATATA
Source organism: Bassia scoparia (assembly GCA_008642245.1). Taxonomy (NCBI): domain Eukaryota; kingdom Viridiplantae; phylum Streptophyta; class Magnoliopsida; order Caryophyllales; family Amaranthaceae; genus Bassia; species Bassia scoparia. The sequence continues at coordinate 59,121 of SNQN01000941.1, forward strand.
AGGTGTTGTTTGGTTGAAGCAAATTTRCATAGGAATTTTAATTTCATAGGAAATAGGAAATGTAAATTAGAGGGGTTGTTTGATTGACAATAAAATATGATAGTGTGGGGAATAGAATTTACAAGGGAAAGTATGAATTCTCATGAGACATGAGAAATAACGCATCAAGTCCCCCCTTAGTAAGTTACATTTTCCATGTGTATAGTGGGACCTACTTGCATTATTATTACTATTAGTTTAGTTTCTTTCTTTCTCTCTCCAAATTTATTAACTTCAATAAAAAATAATCAAACTAGCTAATAAAACATTGAAAATCAATTCCTATGAAATTTAATTTCCTCTATTATCAACCAAACAACTACTATCCTAAATTCTTAGGAAATAAGCAAGGGAAATAATTTCCCATGAATTATAAAAAGGACCTCAATTTTTATTTTTTACAACGTTAAGATCTTGTTACTTTTTTTTTTTACCCCTAAGGACCCAATAATATTCCTCTAGTTAATCTTAATCACACAACTTCTATAAGTGGTCCTTTTGTTAATATTTATTTATTTATTTATTTATTTTTAAAGTACAAGTTTTATAATAAAAAATATATTTAGTAATTAAGTCAAATACTAATTTGTTCTTATTTTTATTTTTTTGTATGTTTCATATATTAATTTGTTATNTAATAATAAGCATATAACTTATAAATAAAAGGCTAGACTTAGAGAAAGATGACTAGAATCGGAAATTATGCCATAGAGAAAATTTGGGGTATTACAACAGGAAACCGAACCCCTGCGACAAATCGAAGGCAAAGAAGAAAAAAAATAAGGGAAGAGAAGAGGGTAAAGAGGAAGCAGCGGTGCATGAATTTCCATTTGACTTAAACCTTTAATAGGCATTTTTAGTTTATTTCTTAATTTACCATATTTAGCCTTGTTTTGTACTTAAATTATTAATCTGATCCTCATAAAACTTCTTTTGTACTTACCTATTATTTGTGGCTAAACATTTTTAGTACGGAGTGGTGTTACAAACTAATTATATTTTCGAGTTTATGTTTATTGTCCACTTCTACTTTATTTTGTCCCTGGCGGCTTCTAGAAAGTAAAAGTTGTTCCTTACATTTCTATTTATTCATGGCAATACTCATTTAATATTTGTTATTACTAACCTTAAAAAATAAAAACGGTTTGACATCCACTTACAACTCAAGCTTTCAGATTGCGATTTTATGTTAAACAATACAATTCTGATCCTAAAGTATTGAACACAATCCTCATGCAATAATGCAGTCTTATTATGTAATAAGGACAATACTACATAATTGTTGGCTAAGTAGCTTACAAAGCATATCTCGTAGATGAGTTCCCAATGGCATATTGAAAACTTCGCTTGTTCAGCCCCAATTACTAGATAAAATATTCTTACAAAGGTGATGAGTTTCAACTCAACTACATACAAAATATTACAAAAAAGGTTATGCTTCATATGATGTAGTGATTTAAGGCTTGTGATTCCCTTGTTCCTTTGAATATGACAACGCTAAATCCTTGAATATGATTCTTCAAGAATGCCTGAACAACCTACAATGCATAAATGTTAGTTTACAATCTTGAAAAGTTACATCATAACATACTATTAAAACAGGGTAACTTACCTAGCTCAGTAAACAATTCATTTCGAGTTTCGTTGCATGGGTGGCTAACCAAGTATTGCACTAGGTATGTTCTCATTTCAGTTTCTATTTTCTTACCCCTCTACAAAAAAGATTAAAAAAAAATATGCTCAGTTTAACATTAAACTTCCTAAGACAAGTAGTAGGGGATGAAGTGATTAAGTTTCACTGACCTTGAACCAACACCAAGAACCCTCAACTGTACAATAAAGGAAAATGAGACTTAGAAACCTAGTCTGTGCTGATAAGTTCGTATGAATCAAGTTTTGTCTCCTAAATTGATAATAGATATTTCAATTTGAAGCAAGTTTAAACCCAACAATTACTTAACAACAAACAACATAATCAAAATTAGCAAATTACTTACACAGCGTGGGCGGCGGAGGCCCGACAACAAAAACTATTGTCCGGCGAAGTTAGGTGAAGTTAACAACAAACCGAAGTCCGGCGAAGTTGGGCGACAACTACCGGCGAAGTTGGYTGACGACCACCGGGGAAATACAACAGCGTCAGGCGAAGGCAAAGGCGGAAGGAGGTGGTCGAAGTCAGGCGAAGGCAGAGGGAGGTGGTCAAAGTCAGGCGGAGTGAAAGGTGAAGGTGGAGGGAGGTCAGCGAACTCAGGCGGAGTGAAAAACTATTGTCATTCTCTGTTTTAGTTGTCTTTGTCTTTGTTTTTTTATGTTGAAATTCTTTGAGGATATATTGACTTAGGGTTTGATAGTTTACAAATAACTTTTGAACTTACTTATATTATTAAAAAAAACTATTCAAGTTTCACTTGCTTACCTTTTGTCAAATAACATTAATAGTACATTTGTCAAATAAAAAGGATCAATATATTAATGAAAGGATAAATAATTAAAAAGGAACATCAGATTTTACAAATAAGGATGAATCCTAATCTATCGCTTCTCATTAATTTCGTAACTTGATGACATTACTTTTCCATAACAAAACATAAACCCCAAAATGCAAAACAAAAAATAAAAAAGGTGACATGATTTCGAGTTGCAGCTTAATCATTGTTGTTGACGTCTCAAACTCAATTGCCATTGCCTCAACAAAGTTGTTTGACATGATTCATATGTCGCTTCTTCTCCAGTAGCAAGAAATCCCTCCATGGCCATGTCTTATAATTTTCACGAACTAAACCACCGTGTGTCTCAATGTAGAACTGAATAATGATCCTTTATTTTGAAATAATGATCCCAATTAAAACATTTCAGGTTGTCTAAATATATTCTTGTATGAGGCAATAGACGACTAGCAAAGTTGACAAAAAATTTAAACAATAGAAAACACTTTCGCAATCAACACTCCCTTAGGCTTTAGCCAAACTTAATACGAAGTAGAAGAAATACATTTTTCAGCGTATAATTCGAGTACAAAKTGATATTAAACCGGAAAAAATATTTGACTCAAACTATGAGTCACTAACTATATAACTATAACCTAAGAAAAGATTGTTACAAACAAAACATTAATATATTTACAATAACTACAATTTATTTAACAAGATTTGTTTTATTATATTACATATTTTTGTACGTTAATCGTGTTTTTCTTTCCGCAAGTCAARGTTGTGAAAACTAAATTAAAAGGAGATAATAATATTTTAAAATCTTGTAATATTTTGTTTAAAAAGAGTCGAGAAAAAAAAGTTTTTTCCAATTCCTCCAAAAATAAGAAATTAATCAGTATAATTATTAATTATGGGTGGTTAACACTTCTTATTGTTTTCATTCAATTCTTGTACTTGTTATTGAAAATGGGAACAGCTGATTTAACAAACGCATGCTTATTTAATTCTCATGAGCTAACAGAGATAACGCATTATTTTTAGTGTTATATAGTGTTTACTATTTCTAAAGTACTCGTCTATATAAACCATGGATTTATATACTAGTGAACAAGCATTGTATTTTTATGTCTAAATATGTTTTTTTTAACGATCCTTGAATAACGTGTCTATGAGTATAGTACGAGGAAACATAGCAAAATAAAAGACACAAATTGTGTCTTTATTTTTCTTTGAGGGTGCTCTAGAAATCTTGGGTCTTGCTAATAGTTTATTGAAAGAGGGATGGGATCAATATTAATATTTTAGAGGAAGTGAAGATTAATATTATATGCAAGAATGTTTCCAATGTTGAACGAGTGATGTTTAGCTAGGGTACATAAACATAATATTGCGCTTTTTAATATCAGTACTAATTGCTCGTCGATTATTTGTATATATAAGCAGTTGATGAGAATTCTGGTGATTTCTCGCTCTTATATTATTTGCTATTTTGCTGCTATATCGCTTTAATATTGATTTTATTAGATATTTTATTTTTAGGCACAGTAGATTTAACAGCATAGTAGGTGATGAGTAAGATGAAATATCTCTATAATAGTGTTAAATCCACCTAATAACACTATTTCCCATTATTGCAATACTAGATATTAGTAAGATTAATAATATTTTTTTTGAGAGTTGGTAGTTAGATTGAAAATACAAATGATATTTTATATTCCGTTGTAAACTGAGATCGTTTTACTATTGATATAAATATATTTTACTAAAATAAGTTTAGACTATTAATATACATTATCCATTTTTATTTATAATATATTAATTAATTATTTAAAAAACTTATCATATACTGGATTAGTATTATTGATATGGGATTGTGAGTTAACATCGTGGATTTTAGTTCTATTCATACTGATGTACACGATGTGATATAACAATTAAGTGATGATAGTATAATTTTAATATTGTAGTTAGTATATGGTTGTCATAAATTATTTGTTTATTATAAAGTATTCGGGAATATGTGTTATATATTTCCGTATTTCTTCTTAAGGTAATCACAGATTATAATTAGTTAAATAGTTATGTTGTATTGGACATTGGTTGTTGATATTCTTAATTATGTTTGATTATCTGATATGGATTTGTGGATGAATTTTGATACTCGATATCCTGAAAATGTATTTCTTAAATTCTAGAACTATGTAATTAAAGGTCATTGCTTATGGTCTAAAAAGTGGTCCAAGAGTGGTAGGATATGAAGCAATATAGATTTGGTCTTTAATACTATCTTGTCTTATTTTAGAATTAGATATAATAAGTAAAATCATGTTATGTCTACTCTAATATTAATTGTGGCATCTAGACTCAATGTATGTTTGATCTCTCACAGTATGTTTTGTCCATTTTTTTAATTATATCTTAATTAGATTTCTTGGCACGTATTAATACTGTGGCTTTTCAAATACTTATAGAAGACGCAAATGAAAAAACGATCACCTTCACAACGACCACCATCGCAGGCGCAAAACTTCTGGAGCAATTCACCATGGGTTTCTCTGTGATCGGGTTTTGCCTCCGGTGATTTTCATACTAAATAACTATTCCAAATACAAACATCCGAAAATCAACATCACCGGAGCAAATTCGCCGGAACAAATTAGAAGTTATGGTTTGCTTTTTTCACAGCGAAAACCAGTCGTCGAAAGAGAGCACATCAGAGGAGAAGAATATTGGTCGGTGGTTCGTCGGAGTTGGTCGGCGTTTGCCCAGCGATGAACATTCATATTGGTCGGCGTAGCTATATTGTCAGCGATCAGAGATATCATTACTTACAAAAAATTTAAATGTAAAATATTAAAAGCAATTAACATAAAAAAATTAAGTTAAAATAAATTTATTTGAATTTCAAAATTTGAAAATGTTGAAATTGATTTGAAATTTGAAATGAAATTGAAATTTAAGTTAGTGGACCCAATATTGTCAACCATGAAATTGCAAGAAAGCATTTGTGTATGTGGGCCAAGGTTACACCAAGTGTAACTGTACCCTTTCTCATACAAAATGAACTAAATTGTAACCTAACTGGCTAAATTGTCAAATTAGGCCGGATACAAACTACAAATGCTTATCATTATAATTTCATTATCTCTTGTAACTAGATTTTTTCTTAAATGAGCGCGTCTCTATCCAATAACTTCATCTTCGATATTCTCATGTGTTTCATCATCAAATAGTGGAATGTATTGAAATCTATTCCATGACTTTCTTCCATATAACTGCAAACATATAACAACTTTCATCAATTGTAATGAACATAATCCAATTTCGTTCAACAATGACCATTAGTCCTTAAGGTAGATAAATGTTCCTAAATATAAACTAGTAAATTAAGTTTTACAAAACTTTATAAAACCAAAATGTACTCATAAATACATTTGATCCTTTCAGTAAAATATGATCTTTTAAGTCAAATATTTTCAAATCTATTCATCTTCTACAACACATATACCTTAACCTATTGTCAAAGACGACATAAGGTGTATCATCAATGTGCGACCACAAGTCATTAATAGTTTAATAACCACACCATCAATATGATTCAAACCAGAAAATAACAACTACACTCAATAATATGTCAAAGTTTATTACAAAGTGAAAAACTAAATTGTAGAAATTGAATTCTATGTACTAATTTTTTAGCAAAATTGATTTATACTAAATTTATCATCATACAAAAGACACCAAAATATTTCTTGAAATTAATATAAAATTTCGGTTTACATAATCATTAAGAGTTAAATCTATGACATATTTCCATAAAAACATAAAGTACAAAATGAAATTGCATTTAATTTAAAATAAAACATCTCCATAAGCAATTAATTTAAAATGAAATTGCATTTCATTTCTACAACTACTTACCGAAGTGGTTGTCGCTCTAACGTTGCCGGAGGAGAGTTACCAGAATAAGGACTAAAAATGCTCGCCGGAGGAGAGTCGCTTGAAAAAACACCGAAAAAACGTTCACCAGGAAAAGGTCGCCGGAAAAGGTTATCGGAAAATCAATTTATGTTAAAGCAAAAACTAATAAACTTTGCAATTTGATTAAATTAATATAATTAAGGAAAAATTAACAGGAATAATCCCACCTTTAAGTGGTCTTTAAAAAATAAACCGACCTTCGATTATCCCAGAATAATCCGACCTTTAGGGGGTATCTTCCAAAAATGAACCCGATAACCTGTAACCTGTTCTTTAGGTTAAAATCTGATTTTAATTTTTTTTTCCTTTTTTTTTTGGGTCAAATCCCACTCATCCACTCACTCTCCTCTGCCCACTCTCTCTCCTCTGCTCACTCCCCCTTTCCCGCTGCACCTTCTCTCCTCTGTTCTCTTCTCTCTCTGGATGATGGTGATGACGTTAGTGATGATGGCGGCTGTGGAGGGTGGTTGCGGGTCAAGGTTGGTGAGTYAAGTGGTGCATTGTGGTGGGTGAAGTGGTGCGTTGTGGTGGGTGGTTGTGTAGGTTAGGTGGTGGGAAAATGGTGATGTGTGGGTGAGGTGGATGGTGGCTGTGGCATGTCAGTGAGGTGGGTGGTGATCGTGAAAGGTGGGTGTGGTGGAAGGTGGGTGAGTTGGCAGGTGGTGGCTGTGTGGTGGGAAGTGGTGAGTGGGTGAGGTGGGTGGCTGTCGAGACAGAGGTTCCGATGGTGGTGGTGTGAATGTGTAGTGAGGGGGTGGTGGTTGTGATGGTTGAGGTGGTGAGGGGTGGTGGCTGTGATGGTAATGCTGGTGAGGAGTGCTTGTTGTGACGGGGGGGTGGCTGTGAAGCCTYTGATGGTGGTGCTGGTAAGGTGGTGACGTGGAAAGTGGTTGTGGTGGTGGGTGATTAGCTTAGGTATAGGTAATTAGGTTTAATTTTAATGTACTTTAATTTTAGTTAATTATTAGGTTAAATTTAAATATAATTTAATTACAGCCAATAACAATATGACACGTGTCTCATTAACTTAATCCTTAGGTCACCAACCGGTTAGGGTTTATTTTTGGAAGATACCTCCTAAATGTCGGATTATTCTGGGATAATCGAAAGGTTGGTTTATTTTTGGAAGACCACTGAAAGGTGGGATTATTCTTGTGAATTTTTCCTATAATTAATTTAACCCAAAACACTTAATAGTACAATTGAAGAGAAGATTAATTGATGCAAAATGGAGGGAAATTTCCCCCAAAACACTAATACTTTCCATCCAAAACACAATCACATCCCCCTAAAATAAAATTTCAGCTACATTGTAATTGACTTATAACATTTGTGTAAGTGGGTAATGTAATCGTTAAGCAAAGTGAGGATACAAATCATTAATGATAGCGAATTAAGGGACAAAACATATAAATCCAAACAACAAAAAAAGTGAACATAAAATTACTGTTCACAATGAACAGTGAACGGACAAATTCGCCCTTACCCATGCCACATCAGCTGCCACATGTCAAGCTTACTAGTCAAAGGCAACAATTCAAAACAGGMGTCGCGAAATTCATCAACAACTTCCCTCACTACCTCCCACCTCCTCCTTCGCCAAATCGTTGCATGGCTCTGTTTTTTTCCCATGCGACGGTCCTCTCTCTAATTCTTTACGGTGTCATCAGGTCGTGTTGTGGTCCGCAACAAGTCGGGTGTCTGCTACCCATGGCCGATTGAAAAGGGGWTTGGAAGCTAAGGTTCGTTGTTGGGGGGCTTAAGGAGAAGCTTTGGTGCTGGATTGAAAAGGGGATCAGAARAATCGAAGGCCGGATTCAACAGGTGAGTTGTGGTCTCCTTGGTTTGAGATTTATGCATTCTTTGAAAGAGCAATTAGCAGGGAAATGGCAGCAATTAGTAGTATGCACCGATTGTTATTGTCTTTGTTTTGGAGATTGAAAATGTTGGTTTATATCCAGGAGCTTTAGAAACCCACTTGGAAGATGAATGCACCAACAAAGAAACCAATGGAACACAAATTGAAGAAACAGAAATTGATGAAACCCGGATTGATGAAAAAGAAAGCAACTCACAAACTGAAGTTGCTCCTGCTTTAATTGTTGTTCACCCCTTTAATCAATCTGTTYCAGTTGCTATTGGATTAGACCTCCCCATTTTCAATCTCGCGTAAGTCACTTTACCATCTCTTTTTTCAATCCTTGTTTTATGGAATACTCAATTATATGCTTGCATGAATTCCTTAATTGGGGGCTTGTATGCTGGAATTCAATAACAAAGTAAATTGTCAAGCTTAATACAATTCGATTAAGCAATCACCAACTTCATATGTATGTAATAAACAACTGGGAAACCAAAACTATTGTTGTAATTCAATTACGTTTTGAATAAAATTCAGAATTCATAAATCGTGAATTCAAATTTCTGTATTTTTTGTTATTTTTTCAATTAATTGTTTCTTATTGTTGTGTGAAATTATTTATGGATGAATTATAGTTGGTGAAAAATGGNGTCGTGAGGCTCGAATTCAAGGCGACGCTATTGCTCTAGAAAATTATTTCAAGTCACAACAAGAGTACAACACTGAATTTTTCTATGCCATTCAGAGGGACGAAGAAGGTAATTTGTTGAATGCATTTTGGTTTGACTCAAGGAGTAGAGAAATGTTCAAAGAATTTGGTGATGTGATCACTTTTGACACCACATTTTTGTGCAATAGGTATTGAATTTAATTTGAGTTTTATAGGATCGGTTTATATTGTGTAGGATGTTTTTATATTTTTTTAGTATGAAATATTAGACGTCGCAAAAGTTCGGATCGATTTATATTGTGTAGTATGTTTTTATTATTTTTATTGTGAAATATTAGATGTCGCAAAAGTTAATGTTGTATATAATTCTCGTGCAAGTACTGATTGCCATTTGCTCCCTTTGTGGGGGTTAGCCATCATGGGAAATCAATTGTCATTGCAGCAACACTYATTTCACTTGAGGATGCCAATACTTTCGTGTGGGTTTTTAATCAATGGCTCATGTGCATGGGAAAGGCACCTCATGCAATCTTAACTGACCAATGTAGAGCCATTGGAAAGGCAGTTCAAATCGTGTTTCCAGAGGTACCGCATCGTTTATACTTGTGGCACATATTACAGAATGCTTCCCGGAATCTTGGTAAACTTGCTAAATGGAAAGAAATTGACAAGGCTTTGCAAGTCGTTGTTGACGACTCTTAGATCCCGATGAATTTGATGAGACGTGGGCAGTTATGATAGACAAATTTGGCCTTGAGAACAATGTTTGGCTAAAAGAAGCTTTTGATATACGGAAGAAGTGGTCCCCTGGGTATTGGAGGGACACGTTTTGGGCTAGTATGTCTTCAACGCAGAGAAGTGAAGGTATTAATAGGTTCTTTAAAAGTTACGTGAGCGTGGAAACTAGCTTAGTCCAATTCATAAATCAATATGAGAGAGCTCTTGAAGACAAGGTTGAAGATGAGAAATATCTGAACTTCTCTTCGAAYCATAGGCCACTAGCATATGACAAAAACATGATAGTTGAGTATGTTTATCACAAAGCATACACCTATGCTAAATTTGAAGAAGTGAAGGACGAATGTTCTGCTTTGAAGAATATAAATGTGACTGAAATGACAACAATTGGCGGAGTGATAATGTTTTCTGTGCAAGAGAAAATCCCTAAACCTGTTTGGAAGGCAAGATGGAAGTATTTTTCTGTTACGATGGAAATCGCCAAAGGTGAGTATTCAT
>SNQN01000941.1:76525-113486 GCA_008642245.1 Bassia scoparia
TATATGGACTTGCCTCAGCCTATTATGCAGTGTAGTAATTATATTGAGAACTTAAGACAGTGTTATTTTCTTCACAGAGGTTTTAATTTTGAAGGTGACCTTTATAATGGAGGAGTTCTCTGAGAATAGTCTTGAGATTGATAGCAATGGGAAGAAAAGTTCTTTTACCTGGAAAGTTCAATATGAAACCAGAGATTTCATACACAGAGAAGAGTCCATGCGTCATACGCAGAGATTTGAAATGTGACAACATATTTGTAAATGGGAACACCGGAGAAGTTAAGATTGGGGATCTGGGATTGGCTACTGTTATGCAGCAACCTATCACTCAAAGTGTTATTGGTATTGTTAAGTTCTATTAAAGGATTCAATTTTTTTGATTCCTTTTGGTTGAAGTATGTCACTGATGATGGTCTATTTAACACAGGTACACCTGAATTTATGGCCCTAGAGTTGTATGAAGAAGAGTACAATGAGCTTGTCGACATTTATTCTTTTGGTATGTGCATGCTGGAGATGGTGACKTGTGAATATCCATATTCTGAATGCAGAAATCCAGCTCAAATATATAGGAAGGTTACCTCGGTGGGTGTTTTATTTACTTATAGAAGTTTCCCAGTTGTGTGGTTAACTTATTATTATTGTTATCTGAGTAATTGAGTTGTAACTCCCATTGTTTTACATGTTGTTAATCTTAATGGGTTATTCGGTTACCYGAACGACGATTTCGAGCGCAGGTTGGAGAGGATTTCTAAGGAGGAGAAAGTTATAATTACCAGGATGAGGAAGAGAGCTATGAGTTGGGGTAGTTTGAAGCGCCATATTATCCTCTTTTCTGCTCTTTTGGAGGTCTGATTTTTAATGTCATCACTGCTTTGTTTACATTTTAGGTTTAATTTTGTCTTTTTAGGTTSAGGGAGTGAAATGGATTTTATTTAATTTAAATATACTCAACATCAACCCAGAATGGTTGTTTGGGGCTTGGAGCTTAGGTGGTTGTTTTGGGTGTGTGTTGAGTTTTTTTTGTGGGCTGGGCTGGTTTGTTTAATATTATGCTCATACATAAAACCCATGTATTAAAGGGAGAAGTAAATTGTCAAAAGTCAAACAATCACCCAACAAAATTTCATGTTTAAACAAAAGAACCCATAGTAATACAAATAGAAATAGAAAAAAAAGAAGTGTTATTATTATTGTCATCAATATTATTATCAGTATTTTGTTTGTCCATAGTGCTTTGTGCATTTTTGGCTTGTAATGTGTGGATGCAAAATAATATTTTTACTTAGGTTAATATCCACAGGTTATTTGTATATTAGGTTGTGTTGTTAATTTGCAAGCTGTGTTGTTATAAAGCTTTCACTTAATTGATTGTGACTATAGTCACTTTGTGTGTAATACCCAGTGGTCACTTGTATGCATCATTATATAGTTGGTTGTATCTTTTAGTAATCTGTTTTGCTTTGATTTTGACATTAATTAGGAGCTAATTTTTGTTTTGTTAGGAGGGTTATCTTTGCTTATAAATATGYTAAATTTGGTAATATCATTTTGTGTGTTGCTTAGCTGTTGCTTGTTTCCCAMCTCTGAGGTGCTCTCACTTTTTTCTTTATTTATGTTTCTTTGGTCTGTCTTTAATGCATTTCCTGTTTGGTTTTTGGTATCCCAAGTTGCCATGGRTTGCATTGAATGTGATCTCTTCTTATCTTACTTCTTGTATCATTTATTCCACTGACATTCACCTAGCTGCTTTTGTTTTCCTGTGCTTATTTAATGTCATCACTGCTCTGTTTTGCTGTTGTGTTCTTGTTTTTCTTTTTGCCTATGTGTATCTTGCTTGGATTCTTCTCATGTGCATGGTATTCTTTTATGGCATTTATGTTGACAAAGTACACTGACAATGGCAAATTCTTRGATGTAGGGTGGTGTGTTGGTGGGAGAATATTCTTCTTCCTTGCTTTTGGTGGGTCCTTCAAGAGGTTCTATTCTTGTTTACTTCTTTATTAGCATAGCATGATTTTATTGCTCAACTATCCCTTTCACTGGAATTTTTTACACATTTTGGGATTTTGACCCATAGATTCCTTGTTTCAATTTTCCTTGGTTGGATCTTAAGTCATTGTTTAGGTGTTTAGTCATGTGACCCTCTATAGAGTATGACCTCCTTAGTTGTAGCTTTAATTTCCACTTTATATATTATGTATCTAGCATCATTTATTGATTTCCCACTTCCAAAAAAGGTTTACTCTATAGAGTATGACCTCCTTAGTTGTAGCCCTTGGAAAAGTTATAACAAACTCCCATGCATTTTGTAATAACCTAATCAGGAGCAAAAGTAAACGTAAAAGGGACTAATTGTATTGAGGGAAATCTTTTTGAAAAAAGCCTTCAACTGAAGAATTATTGTCAGCCTTACAACTAACCAATTGGAATACATGTAAGAGCAATAATAACCTYCAACAGGGAACCCCTGCATTAACAAGTACTTCAGGAGACATCACTGTAGTTTTTTCACCAAGAGTTGGTTCAGTCTGAGACTGAACCAATATCAAATGCAGGTCAATATGAGCTTCCAGGAGAAATTGATATTGGTTCAGTCTTGAATATAATATCAAAAATTAATTTGTTWCAAAAAATAGAGAAATTATATCCTTATATGAATGGTAACAAATCAGTTGTTTCTAATCCATTATTAGGTTACTTGGTTATTCAGCTTAGTTTGATTTGATTAGGTTTTTTAAAAAAAATAAAAAAAAATTAATTCTAAGGCAATCCTCAAGGTTTATGAAAAAGGTTTCAATTTGAATGTTGTTTTATAATAGAGTCATATATATGTATTATTATGGTGTGTTGGTGGGAGAATATTGTATTTATGCCAAGTGAATATTGTTTCCGTAGTACTTGACCTATTCTACATCGCTATTTTTTTCTCCTAAGCAAACAATAATATAATGAAGCCCCATATTATAAGTTATACAAGATTATAATAATAAGTACTCTACTAATTAAATAAAGTCACTATTACTGGATGACATAGTTGTTTGCTGCTTGGTTTGCCATAGTTGTTTTGTTCCTGTTTATGATATGTTTTGTTCTTCTTTTTCTGGATAACGTGTTCTATTTGTTAGTTGTGAGGATATTTAGTCTTGTTATTGTCATTATGTTTTTCCCTCTTCGCTGTGTGTTTTATGGCCCTCATTTATACAGTCTTAGTTAGTGTTCTTAGCCAGCCAAAACGATTAGTGGAGTTGCTTTTTTAGTGTTGAGGAGCCATTGTCTATCAGCATTGGTGTTGCATTTAGGTTTGAATGTTTGTTTATTGTTTGGTGTTTTCCTGGTACAAAAGTCGATCGGTGCTTTCTCAGATTAGGGTCATTGTTAAGGGGTTGTTTGTTCTCTGAAAGCCTGTGTTTCTCCTTGTTCCATGTCCTTGTTCAGTAAACTAACATTGATGTTATTTTTACAGTTCAAGGAGCAGGGAGATGCAGTTGTACAGCTTTTTTTCCGGGCATTACTTGCTGAGATTTGTTCTTRACTGGYCTTTCGTAGACCTWTTTATAATCGCTCGCTGTCTGTGGCCCATTAGTGCTGTGTCATTGTTCAACATAGTAATGGGCCACATTCTTTGGTTATAATCGGGGGTGACGAGGGTACCTTTAAGGATAATGRCGAGCGAGCTGCGAGGGCTATGTGTTTTCATTTAGTTGGGGAATATGGTCTGCGTGTTGAGGATGTTAGCTTGGCTTTYTGGGAGGATGTTGAAAGTACGTGCAATGACTTTCGCTTGAAGAGGGTTCAGCTAGAGCGGGTGGAAGCTGGCATGGTTTCCCTTCCGGTTGATGAATCTGCTCCTGTCCATTCACCTTTCCCTCCTGGTCTAGTGATACCTGTGGACTTTTATTCTATTTTGGAGAAGATTGTTTCCATGTTCGATGTTCACCTATCTCCTATTGAGTATCTACAGTATGATGTGCTTGATTTCAAGGCCTACTTGAGTGTTTCCAGATCATTGGATTCTGTTGAGAAGGAATGGATTCGAAGTGATCGCTGCAGCTCGAAAACCCGTGCTAAGGAATGCCTAGCGAAGAAGGTTATCTTGTACTTGAGGCTCATTCATCGTTTCACGGTTGATGATATCAATTCAGAGCCTTTGAAGCGAGCAACAATGACTCTCAATCTAGAAAGAGAGAGTTATTTGACCATCAAGGAGCGTGTGTATGGCATTCAGGAAGACTTCGCTCTAAAATCTACTCTGACAGAAGAGATCCCCTTAACTCCAAGGGGAATCAAGTCTAGGATTGGAGAGTCTTCAGTGATGCCTTTGCCACCAAAGAAACGCCCGTACTGTTCGTCATCGCGTGGATTCTCTGATGTGGTTCCTCGTGAATTTGTGCCTGATGCTCTCGATGYAGTTATACCACGGAAAAAGACTAGCTTTAGGGAGGATTGATGTMTCTAGGATTAGTTRATGTCCTGAGCTCTTGGTGGAGCTTGTTCTCTTTGTTTATGTTGATGTAGTATGTTGTTAGGKTGRRTGRTGTTTCGTTTTGTTTTAGGGTTGCTGCCTAACATTGGGAAAAAATATRGCTAGRTGTATTTGCTTTGTTGTTATCARGGTGTTTCCCTTTGTACTTTTTAAAGCTTGTATTGCTACTCGAATATCGTTAGTACCTTGAGTACTATTGTAGTATTTCTTATCTCTATATAAAATTTCGTTTGCCTATTCTGTTTTTATCTACTATTTCTCTATTATACAACTTTATATAATCATTTTGCTTTTAGTAAGTATATATGAATATAAGCTTATAATTTGTAATGTGTGTTCTCACGGTATTTATATACATATATTAAACATGGTTGTTTTGTTTTCCCCTCTGCCTTGCGAATGGTATTATTCTATTTTCATGGCCATGGAAGGGGCACATGAAGATTTAAAAAAAAATTTGCAAAGTTATGTTCATAGTTATATTTTTTTTAGACCTGATGTGTTGGTATATTTAGATTTTCATTGAAGCTGTCATGGTTATCGTAGAGCATTCTTTTTGGTTTTTAGATGATTGTGTAGTGTCTGAGTAATGTACTAAAACTGCTATTGTTTGCATGCAGGTATTTCTTTGCTCGGAATTGGTGCTGCGTTAATGGGTTTGTTGTTCATTTCTTTGTTTGCTATTGTCATTTTTTCCTTGTGAACCTCTTGCTAGACAAAGTAGAAGATTTAGTCTTAGATGCATAACTCACAATAAGTATGTTTTTGATATCCATTTTGACATTATTTGTGTCATCAACTTTGGGTTGGACAACGATTGGACAATATTACGTCTTTAAAGTCATTTTCTACTCAAAGCAAGGCTATTCAGTAATTCTAATCTTCCATTACCACCTCTTATTGAAAACTTATACCAAAACACTTAGTTTAGCTGAAGAAGTACAAAATTTACGAAGTACAGACCAATTTTAACCAACTGAAAAGCACAATCTAGCTCTAACAGCTTCATGTATTATGTGGGCATACTGGAATCTAATGTAATTAAAAATTTCAGTAGATTTATGCTGACTGCAAAATTGTGAAAACTTGACTCAAATTCGAAACTCTGAGTCCACATCCAAACTGCTACAACAAAAAGTGTATAAAGAGATCAGGGCACCAACTTACAGTTGGAGTTTTTGTGCCAGCCTTCAGAAACACCATAATTACTGAAAGTTTGAAACCCTTGGAAGCGTCACCCTGCCTTTAGTGTGTCATCCTTAGGAATATCATTCCTAGACCACTTGATATCTTTTAGGTGTTTGAGTGCTTCTTCGTCACGCTCTTTAATTTGATATATCAAATAAATTACATGATTAATAAGTAGACAAAATAAAAGACGAGGAAATGATGCAAAAAAACAAATGAAATGGAACACAAATTCCACCCACTYATTCAGCTAGCACTTCATTAGTCTTCATTGCAGTGAGCTAGAACTTCACCATGGAACTTCTAATCCTCATCCACATCCTCTTGTTTAATCATATCAAAATGTCACACATTTAGTAAACCATATATATGCAGTAGGCGTAAATGAAAGTCAGGCCAATAGAATCACACAAKAGCAATGATACAACAATCATTTGTAMACCTCACCACTGCCATCTTCTTCGTCCTCGTCATTCACCTCAGACCTTGACTTGTCTGGCTCCTCTTCTTCCTCATCTTTAGTGCCTTCAGCCTACATTTTACATCAACAGTTAATAACGCCTCGAATTGAACTCTCTAACACAACTAAACAATCAATTGAACCACAAAAGTCAAAGAAAGTAAACTTGTGGTATACCAGTTTCTTGTAGTAGTTAGTCATGCTCTTCTCGTAATCAGCCTTCCTCTTATCGGCTTTCTGAATGTAAGGAGCCTTCTCCTGAAATTGATCACAATAAAACAGTCAGTTGAATTCCACAAATTATTAGGAAGCCAAAATACTATAAAAAGCCTACTRAAAACTATTCAGTAACATAAAAATGACCTTTTTCGCCGCACGATAATATCACTCAGCCAAATCAATTAGACAAAGGCAATTTACAAGCAAAGAATATCCACCAAAATATATGAAGCTAAACCTGCCTGATATAGCAAGATTGTCACCACTAACGTATTTTCTCAAATTTGATCAAATCTACAGACCTGTAATGAATCAACAAAACAACATACGAAGTTAGAATAGTTAGAACAAATCAGCTGTTTCACAAAATGTGTCAGTAAAAACCCCGTGACATCTATGCCAAAATTCCAAAATCAAGAGCACGAGAAATAAAAGATGTGCTCATAAATATTCAAGACAACCCAATGATTTCACTATCAGTAGTCTTTTATTTCTTTTTGTGGCATTATTTTTCAGTGTGCTTAAGTATCTTATTATTATAAGATCAATTATATGATAACCATGAATTCGCATATAAAACAACAGTAGAATAATAGATTTTAGCAACATCCAACAACAAATCAATAATAGAATGAAGTGCATAAGGGATAAATACAAAGTGCTTTGTTATCACAACCTCAATATCATTATATTGACACAACTTATACAAATGTGTTTCACATGTTAAGGGTGCCAACACGATACTACTACTACCAGCAAATACCAAATTAGACTTGTTACAATGATTCAGAATACCAAATTAGAAGACCTTGATCAGGAAAAATAGCCTTTTTTGTCTTTGCAATAAAATTGCAATAATCTTGGCATTGATTAATGATGGGGTTTATATAAATACAAATATCTGTAGTAATATTGAGACATTGATGTAATGTTTCCTTGATTCATAATTCTACCTTCAGATTAACTAATAGTCATTGTCTAAAATTTAGCAAGATACCTACCCTCTGAAGAGCTATGATTCCTTCTTTGTGAACATAATTCACGTATTTCAATCCAAAAATAAAACCCCATTAAATAAAAAACCATTTTATTATCTCAACAAWATACAAAAAGAATTAAACTTTAACAGGAAAAAAGAAAACCCACCTCAACTTGATATTAAAATTTCTCACCACAAGCTTCAGCAGCCACTTGTTCAGCAACAAGAATACTTCTACGCTCAGCTTTTTCACCACTAGCCTTCTTCGCCAAATAGTACTCTCGAATTAGAAACCCTAAATCGTATCAAACCCCAAAATTCATCACTATTCAAGTAATACACAAGAGAAGGTGTAGGGAACAGGAAGCATAGAAACCTTTCAAAATAATTATTATATCTAAGTAATAAAAAGGAATAAAGAGAACTCCATAACTCATGGTAACTGAAAATCTATTCTGGAAGTATTACAGTTTCAAGTAATCAACTTTTGTCCTTGTGGCCCAATGGAACCTTGTAGGGTTGTTCAAATTTTAAAAAATGAGAACTCAAGATCAGTCCAAGAAGGTATGAAGGTGTTAGAATAGAAAGTCTAATTAATTCAGCCTCAGTCCTGGTTTGTGTTCATTTTGCGTTGTTGTTGTAGAAGGAGAAACTCGGGCAAGAAGGAATCTCCCTTATCGGTCAAGGCGTGTTCGGCCTGCAGAAGATATTTTTGTGGATGAAGCTTCTGCCTCTTACAATGTGACGCGGTCTACCAGGCGCAGGCATCAGCCTCGTGGTAAGAGCGATRATTTCATTTTATGATTTTTCTACAAGCCAAATCTGTGTGTTAATCTATATCACATGTTGGGTTCCTTTGTTTTGTTGTGAAACAGATTCGTTGCCTTTGGCATGTAGACCAGAAAAAGTGCCGACTACTGCTATGAGGTTAACACCTCCAACGTTCTGTTGCCATTGTGGTGCGAAGAAATTTCAATATGAAACACCTGCTTTCTGTTGTTCAAAAGGGGAGGTCAAGGTTCGAATTCCAGAAATACCAAACGAAATCATGGAGCTCTATGAAGGCCGAGATTATGACTGCACAAATTTTCAACAATATTGTCGACTGTATAATAACATGTTTGCTTTTTGTTCGCTTGGGGGAGAAATTAAGTGCGAGACTCATAGGGGTATTTTTGTGTTTAAACTACATGGGGCAGATTTACCACAAATTACCTAGCCTTTTGGAGCAAGATGGGAAGCCAAATATTTGCAGCTCTATTTTTATGATTGAGAATGTGAGCGTGACAAACGAGCAGGTTTGTTTGATTCATTATATGCAAGTGTTGTTGGTCGACTTATGAAGGTTTTGGAGGGCAATTGTTCTGTCAGTTTTTCAAGAGTTTGTGTGATCAAATCGATTAGAATACAGCCTTACAATTAGCAAGCATCCGTCATTGGATCAGAATGTCTATAATGCGCCGACTTATCTGAAGTGGCTACTATTCTTCTTGATTCAATGACTTCGAGCGAGGCAGTTGGGCCTCATATTCTTGTGACGGGAAAGATGATGTTCCTCGATATGTCATGCATTACTTTGGCTGCTATGATCCTTATAGTATCCACTATTGTTCCTAGTCGTCCATTCAGGATGGCGTCCTAGACTAAGTCGATATAATCCAGCAACTGGTAGGCGACACTGTGAAGATACAGACCCAGTTCTGACAGCCCATTCTTCTAAAGATGTTGTGAACAATGAAGAAATATGTAAGTTCATGGCTTTTAATATTCATTATATACCTATTAGAATTCACAAGGTTAGAGTATGATTTAGCAAGGCTTGTTATCTGAATTACATACTGATTATACTTCGCAGGGGTTTTCTTTTGTTATTCTAAACAAAATGTTTTCATAAATATAGACAAATAGATGTCAATCAAGACGAACTAGGTTTTGAGGGGTCGATTAAATATTCGAATCTATAAAATTGTGGAGGAATGCACGAATGGGACAAGATTAGGAGTGTGATGTTAGAGAGGACTAATGGGCTTGAGATTGAGAGGAAGGAGTTAAGGAACATGGTGGATGAAAGCGAGGGTAAGATGCAAAAATTGGAGGTTAAATTTTTTTTGCTGTTCAAAGTTATTTTTGCAGGTCATAATTTAGAAAAAACTGATGAACTTTTTTATGTCCAAGTCTTAAACAATCTCCAACATGGTATGGTCGTAGCCTCGTAGGTGTAAGATCCTATCATGAATTTGGTTTGTTGTACAGAGTCTTATTTGAAGTTTTAACTTTTAGGCATTATTAAAGAAATCTACTTATTAAGGCCATCATGATCCCAATAATGAGCAATGAACTTTGTAATTCTGTTGCAAGACACAAAGAATAGTGTGCTTCCTTTGCTACTTTATTCTACATATCTACATGGGAATTTTTAAAGTGTCATTGTTGACTTCATTTCAAATGTGGGATTTATTTCTATTGAGGAGACATGATATAGTGCTTATATGCAATTAGATCTCTGACTTTGAAGTATACACTTTGTGAAATATCAATTGTTTAGGGGTTTGGTACTCTGGCTCGAGGTCTTAGACATCAGAAGATGGTATTCTATGATCCTTTATGTATTTTTTCCATTGACATTTATTAGGAATCTTGTTGCTATCAGTAGATTCGTAGAAAAGATTGACTATATTATTATTCTCTACATGTAGAATTTATCCATTAAAGTAGTTGTGCTGATGAAAATTGTGTATAGAAAATTCCCATTTTAATCCCATTTTCAGATGTTAACCTGGAAAAACTGGTGGTAATGTTGTAAATATAAACGGGGCTTTCTGGCATAATTCTTCTTTAGTTGGGTACAGTTAAAAAGTAACTACCTTGTTAGATACATTGGGATGTTCTAATTTGAGGGTAGATTAAGCAGGGTTATGTGGTGCTAGGTAATGAGCTATTGTGATGTTTTAAAACTTTCCCTTTTTGTGGATAAGGGAAAGTTTTAGATCTTGGTTCACTTGGAGGTTGCTAAAATCTCTATGTTGTAGTTGTGCAGGATAGAGTGAGAAGAACATCTTTCTCGACAAGGTTGTTACAGTTCAATTATCCTTGATATAAAATTCTATGGATATGTCTATGAGTGTATGATGTTGTAGTTATCCATAGGATTTTGTTTGAGTGCAAAAGGGCTGAAAGTCACTTCTTTCATATGGCAGCTCAAATGGCTTGCCTACTATGTTTTGCTTGGAGTGTCTCGGAATTTCCCAAAACAACAATTTTGTTATGCTTTGTTATGGAACTATGAGAGAAGATTTATATTGGCTTTCTCAAAAGTTTTTACACATTCATTTTTACACATCCATGCCTATTAACTTTTATTAATTTGCGTAGTTTATTGTAAGATCATTAATTTCAATTTAAAAGATTATAATATGTTTCATTATGATTATGTGTTTTGTTATGTTAATTTTGATGTATACTCTTCTTACAATTTTACAAGTAAATAAAGATGCCTCCTTGGTTTWGAATATTTTACTACTTTGAATTAAATGGTATTCTTCCCACTAATACAATTATAAAAGGACTTCTCGCTTTTGTATCTTGAACAATCTGAATACATTATTACTCTTCTTTCTTTCTGTCAAATCATGCCTTACTTACATGTCATTATGTTTCTTTCATTTGGTCTTAATGTAGATGCTAATGATAGCAACCCTTGCTRAAGCAACTGGTCATCTATTGAGCAAAATACGTTTAGATCATCCATTTTGAAGCTTTTGAATGCGTTGTGGTTTTGATGAAGCTTAACTTCTGTTTTTTGGGTGGGTTTTTTTGGAGAACATTGATGTTGCAAGGGGGTAATTAAGTAGAGGTTTGCATGTAATTAGTGCCATTAAGTGACTGTCAATTCCTTCTCTTTTCCATGAACAATTGAGATTAGAATATAAACATTAAATTTTGTATGAATTGAAACAGTGGTAAATGATAATTATATGACACAATGATGTACATGCCCCTAATTTCACAATATATTAGGAATCAATATTAATAAGGGGGAGGATATTTAGGGCAGAAGTAGTTAGTTTGTTAGTAGAGTCTTATAGACGAATGAAGAAGCTAATAAAGGCTATTTTAAGAACAAGTAGGGTTAATTTGAAGAAATCAGATTAAGCAGTATTGAGTTTTATCAATCAGGAGCAAGATTTTATCAATTATTGCACCTGTTTTGTAATGTTGGTTAGAATAACAAAAGGTGTTAAAAAAATATTAATATCAATAATCTCTTTTTAGTCGTATATATTATTCTATAATATTGGTATAATAAATTGGCATAATACAGTTTTCTCATGTTGCCAAATAAATTGGTTTCAATAATAAGCATTGRTGTATTTAGAAAGTCTGATTGGACTTCCGTTGCTGAAATACATTTTCCCATTTTACTTAATTGAATAATTTGATTAATCACGATGTTCTTACTAAGTATTTGTTACAAAGTATGTGGGATAAGCTTAGTATTATTTTATATCGATAAATCGCAATCATCTTGACTTGTTACTTAAATTGCTTAAATGTATATGCATCATTTCGCTAATTGGATGAGACATGACTTCAATTGCAAAGTGTTACAATTTTTCCATCTTGCTGCACTTTGACGTTAAATAAAAGACTGTTCTATCATATTTCATATTAGAAATGGGTGACAAGAAATTAAAATGTAAATAATTTTCATTTGTGGTTTGCTTGTAACTCTACATGAGATTTAGCCATCTGATGTGTGTTTCTTCTAATACTGTCTTAGCCTTGCCATGCACTGATTGTGTACGGTGTTCTCCCTTTTCAATGGCTGATGCAGGGATTGCCAGGAAGGCAAAGCATATATCTTYTCGTGAATATTATGCTTGTCTTTTACAAATACATGCAAACAACTTGTTGTTGCATACTGGAAGGCTATTTCAACATTTCTGTGTTGATATGTATGTCAAGCTTGAAAACACCCGATTGGATTTCTTTTGATTCAACCAAGCTTCAATCAGAGCTGATTTGTACCAAGGAATAATTGATACTGTAGAAAGAGGAGAAGAGAACTCAAGCAATACTGGACATAGGGTAATTTTACCTCCTAGCTTTATTGGTGGACCGCGTGATATGCAGCGCCGATATCTGAATGTAATGGCACTCGTGCAGCGCTTTGGCAAGCCAGATCTGTTTGTAACAATGACATATGACCCTAATTGGCCTGAAATCAAAGATGAATTGAAGCGTGGCGAATATGCACAAAACAGGCCGGATTTGATAGCGCGCATATTTAGGGCAAAACTTGCTCACTTGAAAGATCTTATTATGCGAAAGCATATTCTTGGGGAAGTTGCAGCATCTATATATGTTGTGGAGTTCCAAAAGAGAGGTCCTCCCCATGCCCACATTCTTCTTATTTTGAAACCTCAGTTTAAAGTTAGTGCCCCAAAGACTATGATCGGTATGTATCTGRTGAATTACCTCCTACATCACAGCCACATCTCCGGAAATGTGTTATAGCTCATATGCTGCATGGTCCTTGTGGTACATTGAACTCAGAGTGTGGGTGCATGAGAGAGGCAAATGGGCATCGGAAATGTAGGTTTGATTATCCAAAAGCTTTTTCCCCATACACTACGACGAATGATGATGGCTATCCTGCATATAGGAGAAGCAATACGGGGGAATCTGTTTCAGTACGAGGTGTGGGCCTCGATAATCGATGGGTAATTCCTTACAACCCATATTTGCTGGCTTTATTTGATTGTCATATAAATGTTGAGATTTGTGCAACAATTGATGCTGTTAAATACCTCTACAAGTATGTCTATAAGGGCCATTATAGGATTGCTTTTAACATATCTACCTCAGACAATCAAGAACCATGCAATGAAATCGACAAGTTTCAAAAAGGTCGGTGGATATCTCCTCCTGAGGCTATAMGGAGAATTTTGGGGTTTCCTTTGTATGAGATGTCTTCTGRTGTATTGCCTTTGCAAGTGCACCTGCCTAATATGCAAAACATCTCTTTTAACTCGTTCGAGAGTGTTAGCTCAATTTTATCAGATGACATTTGTTTAAGGACTATGTTAACTGAGTATTTTGCAACTAATAGAGCCAACTCATCCYATCCAAAGTATTTGTATTCTGAATTCCCAGAACACTACACTTGGAATCCAAAAGGGAAATGTGGGAATAAAAGGAAAAAAGGTATGTCTGTAGGTAGATTGACATTTGTCAACCCTTCAGAGCCCCATTGTTTCTATTTACAATTGTTGCTTACTAGGATACGAGGAGCGACTTCGTTCACTGATCTTCTCACAGTGGATGGTCATGTCTATAATTCATTTCAAGAGGCCTGTATAGCTCATGGATTAGTTGAGAACGATGTTGCAACTGAGAATTGCTTAAATGAAGTCATTTGTCTKCAAATGCCTCCTGCTCTTAGGCGACTGTTTGCCTCTCTTCTTGTGTTTTGCAACCCCCCAAATCCCAAACAATTGTGGGAAAAATACCACAGATAGCTTTCATAYGACATTCAGCACACCCATCCTGAATATTCTAAACACATGGTTCTTTCAATTGTGACCRAGAAAGTTAAACAGATTCTTGATGGGATGGGCAAAAAAACTTCAGGATTTTGGTATTGAAGACGTGGAGCAACCAGAGGTGGACGATGTTAGAGTCATACGTGACATTCAGGACATATTGCAAGCACCAATTGCTGAGGAGCATATTGTTGCTCAGAAACAACTAAATGCTGCACAAAAAATTTCTTATAAAGCTATTATGCACCATGTAAAGAATGATATTCCAGAATGTTTTTCCATTAATGGTCCAGGTGGAACATGAAAAACTTTTTTATACAGTGCATTGTATGCTAAGGTTCGAAGTAAAAATAAAATTGACTTGCCAACGGCTTCGTCTGGTATAGCAGCTGCAAATTTACCTTGTGGTCGAATAGCTCATACARGATTTAAGCTCCCTCTTYATCAAGATGCTCATGTGACATGTAATGTTCCTAAACAGGGTTCCCTTGCAGCATTGTTGAAGCAAACTACGCTTGTTATATGGGATGATGCACCTATGGCTAATAAGGGAAGTGTGRATTCTCTGGATTTATTGTTGAGGGATGTGTGCGACTCTGAAATCCCTTTTGGTGGTAAAGTTATTGTCCTAGAAGGAGATTTCAGGCAAGTGCTTCCGGTTTTGCCAAAGAAATCACTTCAGGAAACTGTTGAAGCAAGCATTGTCTCGTCTTTTCTTTGGCCTTCTTTCACGCGATTTCAATTGACTGAAAATATGCGTGCCCGTACAGATCCTTAGTTTGCACGTTTCCTTCTGATGTTGAGTGATGGCAGGTTGCAAAATGATGAAGTCGCAGATATCAGGCTGCCGAATGATATGATCGTCTCATTTGATTATGATTCTGATCTAGTTGATATGATCATCAAACATATCTTTCCTGAATTTGAGCAACCCATTTAGCTCTGACATTTTTATGGACCGATCTAATTTTATTCCAGAAATGATAGGTGAATTTGATCAATTTGTCTATCATCGAGAAGTTCCCAGGAGAAATGATACATATTCAGCATCGATAAGGTTGCTTGGATGACGATGTAACCTTCATCCAGTGGAGTTTCTTGCATACACTTGCCCCAGGAGGAATGACCCCCATGACTGAAGCTAAAGAAGAATTTCTCATCTGTTATGCTACTTCGGAACCTCAACCCAGCAGGTGCCTCTGTAATGGCACAGGTTAGTGTGTAAAGAATTCACCAAAGTGTCATTCTATGCGAAATTGCACCCGTTTGCACGGGGTGACTTCGTTTTATTCATCGAGTTAGTCTCCGTCCACCTTCTTCGTCTAATCTCCCTTTTGAATTTGAAAGAAAGCAATTTCCGATAAACTTAGCTTTGCAATGACTATCAACAAATCCCAAGGACAACTCTAAGCAATGTTGGATTTATTTGAGGCAGGCACTGTTTTCCATGAGTCAATCTTATGTCGCTCTTAACACGAGCGACGTCACTCATCTAACGTAAGAGTAAGATTTCAAGGAGAAAATTGCTGAAGGCTTTGATAAGGTCGTTAGGAATATTGTTTCATTTGAAGTTTTGCGACGAGCTGGGATAATTCCATGGTAGTTGTAATGGGTGCTATCAATAATTGCCATTTATTTACATGCTGAAGTAAATCACTGCCATATCTAGATTTTCAATGACAGCATCTGTATTTTTGCCTTAGATATATCATGATGTATCAGAATGAATACTGTCCAGCGAACAGAGAAAGAAATGGGAATTTTTAGTCCATGGACATGGTTTTAGTATTGCTTAGCTAATTCTCGTTCACACTTTTGCTAGRTGGCTTCCTTTCTATCACGTTGCTGCGATATTTAAAAYGGCTAATTCTCTGTGATTTAAACAAGTTTACGCCAGTTTAATATTTAAGCCAGTATTCAATTAAATTATTAAATTTAAACTGCTTAATATAACCTGTTTAATTGGGATTTTGTTAAATTTAAACAAGTTTAATATTGATTGTATTAAATTATTTATTCTTTTATGTGATTATCTCTTGAGATTTTTCCTTTCTTTTTAGCCTTTTTCCAATAAGAAAAAGCTGTGATTTCTTTGGAGTTGCTGGTACTTTTTGTTGTTATTTTTTGRTGATTTCTGGTTAATACACAGAGTATTCAGCTGTTCACCCATCACATATTTTGGGAAGCTTGCCTTGAGATGACCTGATTYTGATTACACAAACATCATTTATTACTTGCTTGGCAAATCAGAAGAGCAGATTCACTTGGCATAAATACACTACATTACATCAGGTATTTATATTACATGCTGGATAATGCTATCTTTTTCTTCCATCAAAGATTTATCATCATTACTCCTAGATTTTTGTTGTTATTTTTTGATTAACTATTAATTTTTCCTTGTCTTTTTGCAATTCTTTTTTGCTTTCCTAGGGATTTTTCTTTTTTTTGCCCTTTTGATGATCACATCTATTTTCAAATTAAGAGCATTTTAGAAGCAAACTAATTAGTCATAGTAGGAACAAAAATTCTTGATAATTTGGTAATTTGGTGTTGTTGTTGGTTAATTACTTCCAAATTATTCATAAAAAATGRTTGTTCRTGTATAGTGCAATGCAACTGCTTCGGTTTACTATCGAATTCCTATTGAATCTTCGATGAAGGTCTTTCCTTTGAAAACATGAATAAGAATGTAGATGACTTAAGTTTTTTGTTACTTAGCAGTTTCAGATGGATGGAGTTGATAATATGTTGTGTTACTGTTATATTCTGCTTGAAGTATGCCTGCTATGTTTGTTTTCCAGCTCTCTTGATGCTTTATTTGTCAATGCAGGAAAATGAGAGGAAGAAGTTATAGCTACACCCCCTCTCCTTCAAGGGATTATGGAAGAAGATATAGGAGCCCATCTTCGAGAGGTCGCTACAYTCGTGGGAAGGAGCCACCCACAAGTTTATTYGTGCGTAACCTTCGTCATGATTGCAGGTTTGACAGTGCAGCCCCTTCTAATGTCTGATTACATGTAACTATTAATTCATCCTCCTATCTTCCAAACAAAATTAATGGTTTCAAGATCAAATTCCAATATAGTTTGTGCAATTTAGAAGTCATGGGTCACTCTCTACTCTCTAGCTTGGTTGCCCTCTACTATTCTCAATGGACTTTGCATTTTAAAATTATACACAAGATTACAATATAATATGACATTATGACACTTCTCATTGTCTAAGTTATCATTAACATTCTCAGATTTAGACAGGAGGATTGCATATATGTTCATTCAGGATTAATTGATTATTGTTTATGTTTTAGAACTTTTAGTGTATGTTCACTGTCCCAAACGTGACTTCTGAGGAAGATAAGGTGTTATCATAGCAAATGAGAATTACCTACCAAAGTACTGACCTCCTGGATCTAGGAAATGTTTACTTACTCTGTTGTACATCGTTCATATCTTAGGTATTTGATGGCTACATCATTTTCACATAAGAAAGTGTGTCTCTGTTTCTCACCTAGTACCAGATTCGCTTTAGCACTGACATTTGGTAACTTATATTCCTACTGTATCGTTATCATGGCCTCTAGACTTCTACATGTATTATTGTAGCGATTGTTTTAAAATTTTAGGTCTTAATGTAAAAAGCATCTGCTAAGTCGATGAACGCCCCATCTTGGACATTGAGTGATGACTGGTTCTTGCCAGAACGTGGTGTGCACGATTTATTGTTTACTCCGGTTATTCTTCGAAAGACCTTTGAAAGTGGTGTAGCTGCCAAAGGGTGTGGTTTTGATAGAACGGCTTGAACCTTTTCCTGTTTTTTGGGTGGGTTTTTTTGGGAAAACATTGCATGTTAGCAAGGGGTTGATTCAATATATAATGTATCGAAGGATTTGTGATGTATTAAGTCGCATTATAATTGTTATTCCTTCTTTCATGAACAATTGAGATTAAGAATATAAGACTCGTTCTTTTGATTAAATTACTCTCATTGTAATTGATATTGAACTCCAATGGCGCATGGTAATGGACTCTAGATAAGCTGGACAAAAAGCTCGCAAGCTTGTACACATGCCTCTCTTGAAGTGAGTACACATATCATAATCTAACGAACGGATCAATTGTAAGTTGTAAGGAAGGCTGTACGAAGATAATTCGTAGGGCAGTTAAGTAGTTAGATCTATGTATTAGTAGAGAGGATTCTTATACGATCCTGATACAAATCCGCTAGATAGAACTTGGCTAATAAGACGGGCACTATTTTAAAGAAACAACGTAGGGGTCTCACGAGTAATAGAACGAAGTATAGCTATAAGTCTATCGAGGAGATTTGTGGAAGTAATATGATTAAACTCCTAATCAAAATCCGGCAGAGATGGTGAATGTTATGCAATTGTGACTGACTTATTGTAGAATTGTTGGAGATGTATAATGAATACAGAGGTGTGATAAGAAATAGATTGAGCTGTCAATTGAGGTACTTCATTCTCATTAAGTTGACGTATTGATAAATTGATAGTATCTTACTATAAACTATGCTCTGTTAAGATAATAAAGCTCAAGGAGAAGGTATAATCATATTTTTTCCTCCATGTTCGCCTCAACAATAACATTGTGCTATATCAAATACCAGTAAGTATCTGTTCGAGAAATTGTGAGATCTGATATGAGCAATATGCAGAATATGCGTCTGGACGTGGACAATCGATACCTGGTTAGCATGTTTAAGGACTTGCAATTGAAATCAAAGTTTTTATACATAAAACGATGTATACATGTGACATACAAAGTCATAGTGAAGTAGATATATAATGTTACATGATGGGATATTACACAGCCGCTCAGTATACTCATTTTATATCGATAAAGTGATAGCATATCCTACTGCCTTGATGGTATCTACTTTACATAGATTTTGTCATCTAAGGTGTTATTAGCCACATCAAAGTATTTGTCGCTATTTGGCACTAGTTGAGGACGATGATTTATTGCAATACGATGTTAAATTCTCATTTGCATCTTGCGGCTTAAGACACTCTTGTTGACGGTACATAGTCATAATAGTACTGGTTTCATCTATCATATTTCCATATCAGAGTATAGATTGTTGAGTCAATTGGTGACAAGAAATTAAATAGTATAATTTTCCATTGTGTTGCTTTTGCTTGTAACTCTACATGAATTTAGCCATCTGATGTGTGTTTCTTCTAATACTGTCTTACGCTTGCATGCAGGATTGGAGTGGTACGGGTGTCTTTCACTCGTTACCTTTTTAATGGCTGATTGCAAGGGATTGCAGGAAAGGCAAAACGGATATCACCATTGTTCGTGAAAGTGAATCATATTTATGCCACTTCGTTCTTAATTACAGAGATACATGCAAAGGAACTTGAAGAATGCATTCGCTTGTCATAGCCATAGCTGGAAGGCTATTTCAACATTTCTGGGCTGGGTATATGTTCATAGTAAGGATAAAGCCTTGAATCACCATCGACTAAGGGATATGGCTTGCTCTTTGATTCAACAAAGCTTCCATTTCAGGCTGATTTGTACCAAGGATAATTGATACTGCTAACAGAAACAGACGGAAGACAGTGATGACCTTGACTAGCTAGAATAGTTGCGGATGATGCTCTTGCGAGGTGCGTGGAGCATGCCAGTCTGGGTAGATTTTATCTAGCTTGATGATGCGTGCGACTGTGCCGCGGTTCTCGAGATTGAAGCAGAAGTGGGCCGCAAATCAAGTGCTTGGCCAATCTGGATGTAAATGGCATCGGTCGTGTCATGGAGTCTTTGGCCAGCCAGATCTGTTTGTAAAAGGGACGAAGCTAATACGCTGAAACTATTGGCGCACTGAGTATACAAGATGAATTGAAGTGTGGCGTAAGTAAGTTTCTCACTTCATCAAACATGTGGGAGAAGGATGCAGTTTGAGGATAAGGTAAGGCGCCACACTATTTCTCTTACGCATGGTTGAATCTCTTGTTTGTCATTAGCTATGCTTCACAAGGTTCTTCGCAAGTGCATTTATATAATGACAGGAAGTCTGCGCTCATAATTTCTCTCATTGGGACTTAGCTCGAGAGTAGTTATATTTATGTTGCTGATTATCATTGGTGTGTTCCAAAATGTCATGAGTGCTACGAAGATGCACAGCTACCAAATGCCAATCATCTATGCATTAGAAAATTGATTCTTGAGGACTTGCCCTATAGATTTAAAAGTTAGTGCCATCCCATGTATGCTCAGGAAGATTTATGTGGTCTGGGGGTGTGATCCAATATGCTACTCATGGTTGTGAAGTATATAGTCGTCACCCTATCTACACCTCCACCATCTTTGGATCCGGAAAATTGGGAAAGGTGTTAAGATCACAAATTGCTCAGCTGGACATTTGCAGCATTGAGTAGCTATTAAATGTTTTGTATCATTGTGTTGAGGTTCAGATCAGTGACTAGGTCGGTGCATGGAGCTAGGCCAAAATTGGGGTGGGATTACTCGGGGCACATGTTAGGGGTCATTTTGACATTATTCCAAAAGCTTTTCGCTATCCCCTACATCTACGACGAATGAATGAATTTTGGGCTTTTCAAAATCCACATGTTGGTGGGGAGAAACGACCTATACGGGATTGGTTTAAAGTGAGTGTGGGGCGCTGTACTAGCTCCGGCCTGGGGGTAAGTGTCGCGGTGTAGCGCCTCATGAATTCTTGACTGGCCTTTTCTTATGGTGAAATCATGTGCGATAGTTAAGAAATGGTCTCAGGATTGGTTAAGTTGCAATGCATCATGTGTGAATGATGGCATTGTTTAGAGGTACCACTACAAGTTGTTGGTTGTAAGGTGTCGGATTCGAAGGTGTGATATCGCCGGAATCGCTTTTAACAATCTACCTCAGAATCAGACCATGCAATGAATTCGAAGTTTCAAAGAAAGGTGGTTGGATTCTCTCCTGAGGCTATAGGAGAATTGGTTTGTCCCTTTTATTGTATATGAGGATGGTTATCTTGACCTGGATCGCCACGAATTTGACCATTTGCTGGGTGGCCACACATGCCTAACTAGTAGTCGCACCACAAGATTCTGGTCCATGTTATTCAATTAGTGATAGGCGAGTTTGAGGAGAAGAGTAGCTCGTTGCATCTTTTCATGATACATAGTGATTGATATATTTACAAGAGACTTTAGTGAACCGCTGATAGTTAGATCTTTGCAGCGCTATTGTAAGCTAGGTCATACTTTGGTGAGCATTCATAGTATTTAATGTAACTATTGAGTTCCAGTAAATAACACATTGTGGATATCACAAAAGGCCATATTGAATTTGTGGTAATATCTAGTGAGAGCAAACAAAAAAAAAAAGGAGTTACATTTTGGAGGGGGTTTGTATGTTGCTATTTCATCTACCAAACAAAGACTGTATGAAGATATGGACTGGAGCGATCACTTGATTGATTAGGTTAGGTTCATATGTTCGATATCACACTAATACGAGACCATTGTTGTGCCTTTATGATGTAAAAATATCCGTTGCTTCTGTTACAGGTACGAGGACGACCTTCGTTACCTTATGTCTGTTCATCTCATGAGCTGAGATAGTGAGATCCCAAGCTCGATATATAATTTACGGGTCTTCTAAGAGCCTGTTGTATAACAGCTTCATTAATAAGTTGTATCTAGTTGAAGTGTGGTAAAAGATGATACTATATTACCAGACATAAAACAAGAGGGTTAGTAAGCATGATAATATATATGTGCGCCCTTCTCACCTTGGTCACTGCAAACAATCAATATCGTTAGAATAAACTCAAAGGGAATCGTTCTCGATTGAATTGAATTGAGACAAACGCGGGTTAGTATTGACAATAACAATATGTATAATAAGTGTTAATGCGAAAAATGAAAACCCAAACAACCAGGAATATTGAAAACATTAAGAATAACCCTCCATTTCATGAACGCATTAGAAGGTGGATTTGCTACCATTGTTTTATTGAATTATAAACTCAATAATCCATAAGGGGTTTCAATTAAAGAGAGACAAAAGAAATTAAAAAGAGGAAAAAAAGAGTTTTTGGTGATAATCTCAGGATTTATACACCTTAATCGCTTGTTGAATCGAAAGAGATCGACTGCTTGAATTAGAAAACGAATGTGTTTGGAGTGTTTTTGAGAGAGAGAGAGATGTAGACGTGTCTTCGGGAATTGTGTCTGTATGTCAAGTGTCTCCTTAGGTGTCTGTGAAGCGTATTGAAAGTACGTTGAGTGCATAGGTGTGAATCCTCTAGCAATTGGGCGACGCAAGTATTTATAGGCACGAAGGCAAACGAGGCAAGGAAACCCTGCGTATATACGCTACAAAGAGGAGCGTATATACGCAGGAAGGCAGCGTATATACGCTTTGCATTGGCGTATAATACGCTGCTTTTCCTGGCGTATATACGCTGCACGCATGCTAGCGTATGTACGGAGGCAGCTTTTTCCATAGAACTTTGGCAACTTCGTATAGCTTAGAGCTGCGTATATACGCAACAATATCGGAGCGTATATACGCTCTTCTGACAGGCGTATATAACGCTTCAAAGCGTTTTGCGTATAAATATTTTCAAACAACCTCAAACATATTTTGATTTCCTCCGATTTTATTTCGTGATTCCCTTGATTCTGACGCACCTAGACACCCTTAGCTCTCAGCAGTGTATTCTAAGAAAAAATGGGTTTTCTAGAAGGTTTCCAGCGTAATGTATTTCCGGAGTATTTTCTAATTTATCACAAGGTATTTTCTGCGTAGTTGCGTATTTAAGAAACGAACCTCATTGGCACAATCTTCATGGGAAAACTTTATCTATAGAAAAGCTGAATCGTAGAAAATATATGTATTCCTTAACAAAAAAATTAGCCTGGCCGTGGATTTCATGAGAAGCTGGTAGACTGGTTTGGCCGCTACTCACTGTGATGAAAAATCAACATAAGATAGGTTTTAGCAAACCACCAGAGAAATAATCGTCCCAAGCAGTTTGAATGGCGTACGTTTAGAAACTCCTATATTGAGGTTAATATGGAGAATAATACACACCGATAGAAGAAATTCATGATGATTTGGGCCTTGTATGTGACCTTTGTGCTCCACTCACTGTAAGTTAATTCTCCGATACAGCAACCATGGTTCTTTCACGATTTTTCGCTGAAAACTTCAGCGGTAGGGAGTTAATTACAAGATTGCTCATTGATTGTGTGCTGAGTGGGCATAAACGAAAACAAATTCAGGACTGCGTATGGAACGCGGTGAGTATTGTTTGAGTCGCTCGAACGGAATTGAGCTAATTCTCGGGAGAGTCAGCACACGTTGTTTATAAGGATGTGCTTCAAGTAAGCGCTGACATTCCAGGACATCATTCCGACTCTTGAGCACTCGAATCTATGCTGGAGGAAGAACGAAGTAACTGATGTATGGTCTCAGAGAACTTCGACTAAGACGAGAAGTCATAGTGGCAAATGATAGAATTTTCTTGTATAAAGCGGTACGGTATGAGATGCCATCGATAACTCAGAGACGTTGTATTGATCAAACTCGTTTTTCCATTAATCGCGTCCAGGTGGAGATATGAAAACACTTTTTTTATGACACGGCATTGGTTGCTAAGGTGCTCGTACAGTAAAATAATTGACTTGCCACGGCTTCGTTCTGGTATACGAGCTGAAATTTACCTTGTGTGAATAGCTCACCTAATGATTTTACAGCTCCCTCTTAAATCAAGATGTCTTCATAGCAGAGATTAGTTTATTACCTGTTGGTATACGCTCATAGTAGCTGCCGGTTACTCTTGGCAGCGCGATTTGGATTGATGGGGCTATTAGGTACTTACGCTTGTGTCTGAGTTACCTTTGGAGAAGCGGAATGATGCTCACATGGCTAATAAGGGATCACACGTTCTGTGTATTCTCTGGAATTTATTGGTTTGGGGATGTGTGCGAGCTCTGACTGGTGGAGGCAGAATGGACAGGATGCCCGTTTTGGTGGCCTAATAGCATAGTTTCTTTTATTGCTCTCTACCGGAGAGTAGAAGGGAGAATTGGACTTTGCACAGAGTGGACATAGATGCTTGCCCGTGTAATTTTGGCAAGGAATTAGGCGATAAATCTTAGCGTCATGGAGGAAATAGGGTACTGTTCTTTGTTTTGCATAGAGCAAAGCATTCCTAGTCGGTTAAAGTCTTTGTTCCTATGTCGAGCTGCTTCTTTTACCTATCGGTGCCGAAATTTCAAGTGTATAGCATTCTGAATATAATGCGTGCCTCCTGGGGGGGCAGTAAGGCAAGGATTCTCCCTTTTATGTTTGGCACTCTTACGATAAGAGTTCTTCGCTTACATGTTTGTTTTTGCTGGAGGTTGCAAAATGATGAAGTCGCAGATATCAGGCTGCCGAATGATATGATCGTCTTCATTTGATTATGATTCTGATCTTTGATATGATCATCAAATATCTTTCCTGAATTTGAGCAACCACATTTTAGCTCTGACATTTTTATAGACCGATCTATTTTATTCCAAGAATGATGAGGTTGATTTGATAATTTGTCTATCATCGAGAAGTTCCCAGGAGAAATGATAACATATTCAGCATCGATAAGTTGCTGGATGACGATGTAACCTTCATCCAGTGGAGTTCTTGCATACACTTGCCCCAGGAGGAATGCCCCCCATGAACTGAAGCTAAAGAGAATTCTCCTGTTATGCTACTTCGGAACCTCAACCCAGCAGGTGGCCTCTGTAATGGCACCAGGTTAGTGTGTAAAGAATTCACCAAATGTCATTCTATGCGAAATTGCACCGTTTTGCACGGGGTGACTTCGTTTTATTCATCGAGTTAGTCTCCGTCCACCTTCTTCGTCTAATCTCCCTTTGAATTTGAAAGAAAGCAATTTCCGATAACTTAGCTTTGGCAATGACTATCAACAAATCCCAAGGACAAACTCTTAACAATGTTGGGATTTATTTGAGGCAGCACTGTTTCTCCATGGTCAATCTTATGTCGCTCTTTCACGAGCACGTCACTCATCTAACGTAAGAGTAATGATTCAGGGAAAATGTGAGAGGCTTTTGATAAGGTCGTTAGGAATATTGTTTCATTTGAAGTTTTGCGACGAGCTGGGATATTCCTGGTAGTTGTATGGGTGCTATCAATAATTGCCATTATTTACATGCTGAAGTAAATCACTGCCATATCTAGATTTTCATGACAGCATCTTATTTTTGCCTTAGATATTCATGATGTATCAATGAATACTGTCCAGACGAACAGAGAAAGAAATGGGAATTTTTAGTCAGGACATGGTTTTAGTATTGCTTAGCTAATTCTCGTTACACTTTTTCTAGCTGGCTTCTTTTATCACGTTGCTGGCGATATTAAAAGGCTAATTCTCTGTGATTTAAACAAGTTTACGCCCAGTTTATATTTAAGCAGTATTCAATTAAATTATTAAATTTAAATGCTTAATATAACTGTTTAATTGGGATTTTGTTAAATTTAAACAAGTTTATATTGATTGTATTAATTATTTTATCTTTTATGTGATTATCGTCTTGAGATTTTTCCTTTCTTTTTAGCCTTTTCCAATAAGAAAAAGCTGTGATTTCTTTGGAGTTGCTGGTACTTTTTGTGTGTTATTTTTTGCTGATTTTGGTTAATACACAGGAGTATTCAGCTGTCACCTCACATATTTTGGAAGCTTGCCTTGAGATGACTGATTTGTGATTACACAAACATCATTTATTACTTGCTTGGCAATCAGAAGAGCAGATTCACTTGGCATAAAATACACTACATTACATCAGGTATTTATATTAACTGCTGGATAATGCTATCTTTTTTCTTCCATCAAAGATTTATCATCATTATCCTAGATTTTGTTGTTATTTTTGATTAACTATTAATTTTCCTTGTCTTTTTGCATTTCTTTTTGCTTTCCTAGGGGATTTTTCTTTTTTTGCCTTTTGATGATCACATCTATTTTCAAATTAAGAGCATTTTAGAAGCAAACTAATTAGTCATAGTAGGAACAAAAATTCTTGAATAATTTGGTAATTTGGTGTTGTTGTTGGTTAATTATTTCCATTATTCATAAAAAATGCTTGTTCCTGTATAGTGCAATGCAACTGCTTCGGTTTACTATCGAATTCCTATTGAATCTTCGATGAGGGTCTTTCCTTTGAAAACATGAATAAGAATGTAGATGACTTAAGTTTTTTTGTTACTTAGGCAGTTTAGATGGATGGAGTTGATAATATGTTGTGTTCTGTTATATTCTGGTTGAAGTATGCCTGCTATGTTTGTTTTCCAGCTCTCTTGATGCTTTATTTGTCAATGCAGGAAAATGAGAGGAAGAAGTTATAGCTACACCCCTCTCCTTCAAGGGATTATGGAAGAAGATATAGGAGCCATCTTCGAGAGGTGCTACAATCGTGGAAGGAGCCACCCACAGTTTATTGGTGCGTAACCTTCGTCATGATTGCAGGTTTGACAGTGCAGCCCTTCTAATGTCTGATTACATGTAACATTAATTCATCTCCTATCTTCCAAACAAATTAATGGTTTTCAAGATCAAATTCCATATAGTTTGTGCAATTTAGAAGTCATGGGTCACTCTCTACTCTCTAGCTTGGTTGCCCTCTACTATTCTCAATGGACTTTGCATTTTAAAATTATACACAGATTACAATATAATATGACATTATGACACTTCTCATTGTCTAAGTTAAAGAAAACATGATGGAGCCTCTAAAACTAAAGCATATCATCTTACTTGTTTGTCTGTGATATTCTGCAGGTTTAGTGAGAAATGAGACCTGTGAAGCTGACTACAAAGTTCTTGGTATATTTAGAAAATTATACCTGATACCGTATATTTCACTTTTGAATTAGATATAGTAAAGGAATTCTTCTATTGTAGGAAGATTTAAATAAAGTTATTTAATTAAAAATTGTATTTATTTTCATATTGGGTTGTGTGTTTATTCCATATTTTTTTTAAAAAAAAAATTCAAGAAGAAATGCTATCATTTCCTTTGGATTTGCTGGCGTTTTTTTTGTTAGGCTTAGGATGTTCAGCTTTTTCTTTTTTGCTGATGCCGGTTATTACACCAGGGATTCAGCTGTCCATAAAGCCTTGCTTTGAGGTGGCCTGATTGTAACTATAAAATTGTTATTTAGCATAAATACTTTAGATTACCCAGGTTATTCATATTACATGCTGGATAATACTCTATTTTTTCTTCATAAAGATTTACCATCATTAATCCTAGATTTTTGTTGATATTTTTTGTTAACTGTTATTTTTCTTAGTCTTTTTACAATTTTTTTACTTTCCTTGGGATTTCCTTTTTACCCTTCTCTATTTACATTGCTATCTTTATATGGCTATCCTCTTAACCCTTTGATTCTTCACATCATCTCCCCTTCCATCAAGTTTCTCTGGTTTCTTTTTTCTTATTCTTTTACTCCATGAACCTCTTCAAAGTTTACTTTCTATTTTCAAGCATGGTAAACACATTTTACTTTAACTAATCTTTGCTTTATTTTACTCTCATTGTACCTCAATTCAGCCAACAAGCAATGAGCACATACACACCACTGAGTCAACTTGACAAGCAGCAAGGATGTCAAGGTGAAAGTCAAGGTATCTAGAAGAGTGAACCATGTCAGACTCCCCTAAGAGAAGCTATCAGAGGTTGTTGCTCCAAGATGGAGGTATACATTGTTGACATATACAGTTACCTATTATATACTTTTGCAAGAAATTGGCATGAATTAGTATAATGTGTATTAAACATTGGCTTTTTTGTTGGAATGTTTTTTGAGCTTTGATCTGCATATAATTATAGATTCATTGATCTGAAAAGCCACGCTATTTTGTTCACCTTTTTAGCTGTTATGAAAATCTTAGTAGCAAGCTAATTAGATTAGAGCATCAATGTAAAACATAACATTGACATAAGATTTGGCATTAAGGCTTATGATTTATTTATGATAGAGTTACATGTTAACCATGCATATAGCTTTGCATTTTAGGCTGCATATATGGTTGGTAACTAGGAAGTGATCCTTCTTTCACATTTCACCCAAAAACTAATAATAATTAATAAGAACTTGCAATCAGTAGGTCAGGAGTACATAATATGGTTGGTGAACCTAGGAAGTGATTTTAGGACAGGATCCAAGTCCAAATTTTTGAATCTTGGTTTGTATAGGACTTAAAAGATGTACTAATGTATGAGTGGAATGAATATCACATTATTTGCTACTTTGAGACTTACTGCTATAAATAATATCACAGCAAGGACACAGCTAACAAAACTAAGTGTGAGAAACACAGAAAAATGGTAGAATGAAATTTTCATGACACCAATTCTAGATCTACAAACTTATACTGCACGGTCGGCATTATATATACTGTATTGGCATGAAGAAATAATACCAACATTTCAACAAATCAAAATTAGCTGACAGATAGCCTTTGAATACCAAACAAAGACAAATTAAAGTTGTTCCTACGCACAATGAGAGATAAGATGAATATTGGTTTACAATAGTAGTAGTCATTTTTTGGTTCATGTAGCCCCTCACTTTTTGGGATTTCGCCTCTGGTCAATTGATTATTTGATAATTAATAGCTTAATATTCCATGGAGGTTGATTTGGTAGACCTTATATAGGATATGGTAGTACACTTGTACAAATGAAAACATATTATCATCTCACACACCAACATCAAAATTTACAAGGCATGAAGGCATTAAAGAAAAGTGCACATTGTATTTGCCACAAATCGCATACCATCCGAACTGCAAGGAACAAAGATTAGTAATTTAGTAAATGCTCATCTTACCTCAGAGTTATAAAGCTAAGTTCTCTCCGACCTGACTGCACTTCTACTTTTCAATGGGTTAATGGGATTTAAAAGTTAACTGGTGGACCTTCGGTTGAACAAAGTCCAAATCCAAATAACACCATTGGAAGCAATGAAAAATAAAGATTGTCAGTGAACAATGACATCAGTAATAAGTTTTGAATTCCCACATCTAACAGATACTAAATGGGGAAAAGAATTAGCACAAGCAATCAGGAGATAAACGATCTATGATAGATTATTATACAGTACCAGAGAAACAAAGTTTAGAAATGTGATCAAAATAGATCACATGGGAACAKATCACATGAGCAGCTTCCTTCAGAACATAGCAAAATTAACATGGAAAATAAGTCCTTTGCTTGGAAGTCAATGCCATATTCTATGATTCTACAACATTATGAAATTATGAGCCTTTTAGGTTCTAAAACTAAAGAAAAACAAATGACTTACACTAAACAATGAAAAGTGAACTTACACTTAAATTGACTTTTAATGCTTTGGCATGTTCTTTGACACTTCGTTTACATTATATCAGCATAGGAAACTTGAGATTCTAGCATAGGAAATCAAAATCAACCATCCGCTGAATAGGGAGTTGCTTGTAATTGTAGAACAAAGCATGAGTTGTCTTGGAAAATAGCTTTRTAGTGGCCATGTTGGCCATGTTGCTGATTCACACTCACTCACACAGGCAGGCCTGCAATTAAACATGAAATCATGAAACTTGAGATGAGATGTGATGAAATGATCTTAATCATAATCTTAATCTTAATTCTCAAAGTGTGACTCACTGTTCAGATCAGAAATAAAGTGACAAATTAATACAAAATTCCACATACATTCATACATACATAGAATCATAGTTAGAAAGATGAAGGCAGACAGAATAGAGAGATAAGGGTATTGAAATAGAGGAACAGGCAGAAATTGTGTGCTCTTAATTTATGATTTTCTCACTTGGGTTTTTCCGTGATATTTAAATTGCTTCTTTTTGAACACTGCCAAAGAACATTGTACAGTACTTAGCTTAGGTTTGATATTAAAATGATAAAGTTCTTTGTTTTCCTGAAAAAATGTTTAATGATTTATGAATGTTCATTTTTGGTAGATAGCAAGAATGAATATATGTCACTGACTTGAGCATATTTGACATGATAACCCTCTCTTAATCCTAAAAAATTGGCTAAGACTACAGAAATTGCATTGTTTAGTTTATATCTTGAAAGAATAGTTTAGGAAATTTAACGAGCTGCTTTACTACGTGGACATTTGCTTTTAAAGTAGTCTATGAAGTGTTGCACTTCTATCTATACAAGGTCAACATTTGGCTAACTAATCTGCATATATTCACTTTATTACCTGGTTCTTTGTGTTTTCCTTTAGTCTTCTTGTTCAGTATGTTCATGACTGTGAATCTTATATCTTGGTGTCATCATTGAGCACTCTTTTACTCATTTTGTTGGTCAGKTTTCAACTGTGTGCAACCTGAGATGCATGTTGGTGTGAAGCATGATGAGCAACGAAACATTATATTGCAGCTTTTTTGGTCATAATTGAGCTCTGATTTGTTGTGTTGTACTGTTATCATCTCAAATATGCTTAAGTCAGTGACATATATTCACTCTTGCTATCTACCTTGACTCCTGCTTGTTATTTGCTAACTATCAGCTTTAGGCATTAATCATTTAGATGTTCATTTTTTTTTCCGTAAAATTGAGTAATTAAATCCTAAAAAAAAAGAGTGTGAAAATTTTATGAAATTGTTCATTTGTTTTTTTTTTTTGGCTGGAAGCAAGCCGAATTGGTGACAGCATATCATTAGATATGGATTTGACATCCACTTTGGATGAAACTAACAAAAATGAAAAACTTATTAAACCATTTGGACACTTGTTCTGTTAATTGCTTCACCTTTTTCTGTTCAATTGATGTATTTTGTTTGTACTTGTGTCTCTGTTGAAAACAAGTGTGAGAGACAAATTAAATGTATATATCCGACTTTTGAAAAAGTTAGCTTGCGTATAGGATCGATGATCTTGAGACGTACTTATTATTGTGACCAGAAAAGTTGATTCTCTACAAATGAGATTTTTTCAAATTCACACCAACTATGAGGGGAACTTAGCTCGCTCCCGCCATAGGCGTGACCTCAGCTTCGTTTCATGTATTGAGCCATGAATCGCATGGTGAAACAGCTGCGATTGGTTTCGTGTTCGAATGAGCGATCCACGTTGCACCATATATTATTCTAACGGCAACCACCAAACATTGTGCCAACTATGGCCCCACAAATATCCAGTAACCAAAGTGTGGGTTCGGACATGTACGAATTTAATCAGTAACCCAATCCTCACATATAGCTCCTCCTACTCGGCTCATTGTAGTTCCATAAATCATAACAAATATTGAATTCATAAAAGCCTAATTAAATTGATCTAGAAAGCGCACTAATCTAAATATATAGTGTGATTGCTAGTGCTATGTACAAACAATGACTTTCTATAAATATGACAAGATGCGATACGCTTCCATTTGTAGTCAATATAACAAGGTGCTAGAAAACCTCTCGCCAAGATTATCTGACTTTAAATGTTGCATACGCACCACATTGAATTCCGGTCTTGTTTAAGCAGTATATACAATTGGATAGAAATATATATAACAATATGCGAACATCCACCTTATGAAAAACATATAAATATGGAAAAAACCATATGATAATATATGATACGCATCCCACCTTTTCACTGCCAATCAAATTATTGTTAGTTAAATCGAATAAAACGAATTAAAGTCGAAAAAACGATCGGTGAAGATTGGCTGAATTGCTGTTGAATCTATAAACAGAATCGATCTAGAACTCCGTAAAACGAAATTAATATAGATATAGAGAGTGAGAGAGAAGAATACGCAAAAGTAGAGACGTGGAGATAGAAATAGACGTGTCCATATCTGTGTCAGTTGAAAAAAATCAAAAAAAAAAAAAACTGGTTCTATTCGAATTAGCAAGTCACTTTTATAGCAGCGAGGGGGTAAAAAGGAGAGGAAAAAACCCCCTGCTAATATACGCAGGGGACCCTGCGTATATACTGAGGTCGTCTGCGTATATACGCAGAGAGCCTGCTAACAGCTTACATACGCCAGTTCTGCGATATATTCCCGCTATTTTGATTCCCCTGATTCTTATTTCCATGAATACTTGATTTGCCTTGATTCGACGCACCTAACACCCTTGCCTCCGACAGAAGGAGTGTTTGTAGA
Source organism: Bassia scoparia (assembly GCA_008642245.1). Taxonomy (NCBI): domain Eukaryota; kingdom Viridiplantae; phylum Streptophyta; class Magnoliopsida; order Caryophyllales; family Amaranthaceae; genus Bassia; species Bassia scoparia. Next base: position 108,567 of record SNQN01000941.1, read on the forward strand.
GTAGTGTCTAAAGGTTCCACGTATCAATTCCAGACGTCTTAATTTTTTGGTATTTTGTTTATTTTTTTATTGGTAATTCTGTGTATAAAAACTTATTATAAAAAATCAGTTTAGAGAAAAATTGTTATAGAAAAATCAGAAAAAATAATTCTAAAAATACATGGTACCTCAGAAAAACGTGAAGAGTGATGAAAAGTGGAAAATTATCTGATCACCAAATATAAATTATTTTTAAAAAAAATCCTAAAAATAAAAAGAGAAAAACCTAAAAATAGAAAAAATAATTTTAAAAAAAATTAAAAGAAAAATATTTTTGGGCCCCTTTTATGTCCTTTGCTCAATAGTTCCCGAGTTATGACATCACGTATTCCAAAATTTTGTGATTCAAACATCTTTTCTAAGCGTAAACCATCGCGAACTGCCGTATGTCTTCATCACTGATTATCTTTGGGAACACCATTTCACCGCTCCCTCATAAGCCCCACTTTGACTGAGTCTGGGAGAGACGATATCTGTAAGACGAAAGTCAAAGTAGTCGATTCGACCGCGAAGAGCAACTCAAGACGTTTCTGCGACCCGAGCTTACCCTTTTTCGCCTGTACCTGCAAAACAAAGGTTAGTAGCCTTGTAGCCGATGCCCCGTTCGGTCTGAGTCCGTTCTTGACCGATCATTCTGTCGGTCTGACTGCGAAAATGCAACGCATTCCCGAATGCTTTCCGAAAAAAAAAAAAAAATGAGCAGACTTGAAAATGATAGCCCTAATTTTGTAATTCAAAGATAAGACTACTTCGTGTACGACATCTAGCGTCGTTTGTATGCTACGCAAATTTGCATGCCCAATTTGACTTGTAACAGTGACCTATATGAAAAGGGCAAAAGCCATTTGAATTGAATTCGAAAGAGAGTTGTCTATTGAATTGCGCCAGAGTCCTTTGGCTACCGTCTTTCCTAGACATTGAGGTTACAGAGTCATTTAATTTATTTAAAGGCTTGTCTACAAGTCTGTCTAACATGATGAGAAGTCTTGAAAGCCTTGTCTAGGTCTGGCGTTTTTTTTAGACATGATTTCAGTAGAGTCATTTTGAAATTTGAAGGGGTCTTGTCTAGGTCGGTCTAACATATTTGAAAGAAGATGTCTTGAAATTTGAAAGCGGGCTTCTAAGTCGGTGTTCAATACATTCGTTTGAAGAGTCCTTTGAAATTTTGCAGAAGGTCTGGTCTAGCTGTCTGGTTCCTAGACATGATTGAAGAGAGCTTTAATTTTGGAAAGGTCTTTCAGTCTGGTTCTTAGACCATTATTTGAAAAGCCCTTGAAAATTTGACAAGGTCTTGGTCTAGGACTGTTCTACTAGACATGATCGAGAGAGCTGAAATTTGAAGTGCCTTCTTCCTAGTCGGGTCAAGGACCATACATTTTTGAAAGATCCTGAGTTTGAAAAGGGTCTTTATAGAAAAGTCTGGCCTTGAAAATGTGACTTACGAGAAAGTGACATCTTGACGAGACTGAGGCTTGACCTCGACGTACTGACTTGAATTGGAACTTGAACTTACATCGACTGAACCCTTAACATCTGAACATGACTTTTGATTGGAAGAAGAACAGCGATCCATAAGCGAAAAAGAAATTTCATGATTTCCACTTGATAGCAAAGACTTGAACAGGAATAGGGCCTTTACGGAGACAAGACCCCAACTGGAAATTAAAGCCATGATGGCATCGACCGAGCCCCACCCAGCGAGCTTTGAGACAATGTAGTTAACGGCTTAGATCTCAAACAGGAGAAGGTGGATAGATGTTATGGATTATGATTCCCCAACAAGATACAACCCAAGGTCAGCTGCTTGACTTCTTTGCGATTGAGTCAATAGTCCTGAAGGTGACCAAAGAAAGAGTTATGGCGAAAATAAAAAGGCTATTGTCAAATTTGTGGTACAGGGTCAAAAATGTGCTAGATGCAGGAGTTGCGCTAATGGGAATGATAGTTGGTTCAAACATGAGTCTATTCAGGTTCTAGACTGCAAAAATCCAATTATCAAGATTCTTCAGACAAGTCAAAGCACCAAAAGGCCTCAAATGATTAATTTAAGCGGCAACCGTCGAGAAGTGCGTTTCCTACGTATCCTTACGTAATCAGACCATCCTTTAGTTCTAATGATGAACTTGGACAATGGCCTCGTGGAGAGGGTTTGTTGTTTTAATTGCGATGTTTGCTTGAGGTGAAAAAGGCTCGATGATACGCTGAAGTAACCCACGGCGCAAGTTGGCTTTTAGACTCTTGCTTTATTTGATCTGGGCTTTGAGCTTTGATTTGCATTTTTGAGACTTTTTATTAAAACTGGCATTTTAACTTTTATTTTTGCTTTTTTTCCTTTTTCCCATTTAATTCTTCCTTTTTTTTCTTTTCTTTCTTTTGCATCTTGTCTTTTCCACGCATCCGTTGCGTTCCAAAGCTTAGGAGAGTGTGTGGTGCATGAAAGAAAGATAGGCTAAATATGATAGTGTTTGTGCTCAAAAGTGCAAAGGGCATTTTATTGACGGTGACAAAATGAAGGGAGAAAAGAGGTCATTTTTACTGGACCGGTAAAAAAGCCTCCTGGCATTGTTCAAAATTTCAAAAATTAAATCATTTTTAATAAACCAATTGTGGCCAATGAGTGTTGAGACTGCAAAGAATTAGAAAATAATATTGCCAAAAACAAAGAAATCAATATGCCCTTAATTGAAACTGAAAACACATACATGCTCTATTTTTTAAGAAGACTACATAAGACTCAAAGGACAGTGATATTTGAATTGAAATATTGCTACGACTCAGACTCTAGACTCAATCCTATGAGAAGCCGACGCAATCATTGACCCACGCCTGGCTGACTCAATGGTTTGATGTGTTCAGTGTGTTGAGTTTTTTTCCAGTTGCGGCCAAGAGGTATAGATTATCTTTTCTGTGGATAATGGCAGGTCAAGCACATGGAGGCCTTTATGGATGTTAGATTGTTTGACTTCTTGCCCTTGGCCTATCACGGGAGTCCGTGACTGAAAACCTCCGACTTAGGGACCCGGGACACTTTTGAAATGGAATAAAGTTTCGAGTGTTTGATTTTGAAACTGGACTTGAAAATTGGACTGAATGGCTAGACCTAATTCATTAAGGTGTAGACTCGAGAAAGATTCAAACAAAGAGGCCATAGATAATATAAGGACTCCTAGACCTACGAGCACTTGAAATTGATGGGCCAGCCTTGAAATCAAGTCCTTAGGTGAGTCTATGACTGAACCTAGTTCATTTAAGGTTCCTGATTGAATTGCAAAGCGAACCTATCAGGATTCAAGGCTCTTGGGTTGAAATTGGAATTGACTAATTAGATTTAAGGTTAAATATGAACCATAATTCAGGTTTAAGTTCAAAAGTGGTCGATCTAAGTCAGATTAAGATTTTTGGATTTGGATCGAATAATTTGAAATGAATGGATGAAATGATTTTTGAAAATGGGCCTAATGATCATGAAACTTCAGTTTGAACATAGATTGAGGGACTGGGCTAGCTTGGTGGTTAAAATTTGGACGAATGAAGATTCACAAGTTAACAAGCACTTGATGACACACAAGCCTAAATTTTATTCACCTAAGGTAGGGATCTAAGTGACGTTATTAAGGTTGGTGTTAAGTCTGATAGTGTATATGCTAAGAGTAGAGCTGGGTCCCAATTTGCACACCAAAAATGCGTGATTGTATAGGTCAGATCCCTTATATACACGCATCATGTAACCCATGCATACCGCAATGGGTGGGATAGGACACTTAGCCATGTGATCAACCACATGCAACCAGAGGTAAAATCCCCTCTTTAAGGTATCTCGAGCATAGAACATGCCCATATGAGGACAAGGTCTAAACAGACCTATTCGGAAGGTCACAAGAGAAATAATCAATTAACTGAATATGGAACTACGAGACTTTCAAGTCGGTTCATCACCAAATGGTGATTATCCGCAGTGATAGTCGCTAAAAACTGTGATGGCTGTTCGCCCCGCTTAGGGGGTGACTCGAGTTCAGTGTCATGTATAGAGCCATGGATGCATGTGAATGCGTTGGGGAATGTGTTGTCGAATTAAGGTCGATCGCACATCTGCTATATAGGATTATTCACGGTAACTGCCCGAAACATTGGTGCACACGTATGGCCACAAATGTCCAGTAACCAAAGTGTGGGTCGGGACCATGGTACGGATTGAAATCAGTAACACTACAAGAATTTTGTTAAGCGCGACCTGGAAATTATGAGAAGAAAACTGGTCGGTAATACCGACCGACCCACGCAGTTGGCGGTGATTCTTACCGACCGAATATTCGGTCGGGTTTACGCGAGATTGTACATGGTCGTGTAGTCACCGAAAATGGTCGGTAATCTTGGATATATAATCCTCACTCCGAATTTTTATTTTAAAAAAAAAACAATTTCCGATATAACTTCACCACATTCGGTCTGCACCGATTGTCGGATGATGGCAGTTTAAAATCGGTGGTGATCATTGGGAATTTTCTCTCTTTGTCAGTGTTTATGTGGTTAAAAAAAGAGAAATTATAGGATTTCTCGACGCTTTTTCGTGGTAACCGACGCATTTTAATGGTTTCGTGCTGTACCGACGAAAATTCGGTCGAAATGTTTAAGTAATAAAAAAAACATTTAATTGAATACAAAACATTCTTCTATGTCGAGATTGCTAATCGCTCAACACAATCCAAACTCACAACCCGTCACAACTCACAAACCAAACCCATCACAACTCACAACCTCTCTCTCGGCTCGTTCACTCTCTCCGTCGACGATCTCCCCGCCACTTCTGGCGTCACTCTCCGTCTTCATTCTCTTCTTCCTTCCTTTTCTCTTTCTCGAGTCTGTTTCTTTTTTCTTTTTTTT
>SNQN01000942.1:1039-14202 GCA_008642245.1 Bassia scoparia
TWMWWTSAWRRTTTTTCTCYAATATAAAAAACACTAAATTAACACCCAACAAGAATAAGATCYTAGTTATTAATATGTGATGATTGAGTTTTGGGAATATGGTGCAATTATTGCATTCTCAATTTGAGAAAATAATGGATMYTTTAGCAAATATAGATATGCCATTTGTCWAAGACAAACAAACTCATTTGTAACATCACTTTCATTMTGTTATGGCTGATTTTATCATTTGGTTAGTGTGGTCACATTGTACACACAACATTCCTTTTCATTTTTCAGACAGGGCAATTTCATCCCTTGGTTTTTATATCAACTATCAAGGGAAGGGACCATAATCTATATACATTAATTATTGTTTGTATTATTACTATGCATTTCATTAATATCTTTGCATAATAGTCGCTTTCTAATTTGATCTAGAAAAATGTAAACAAGGTTTTTGAATAGCATAAATATTTCATATCATCATATCATATGCAGACTATTTCAAATAAATAATAATAAAGAATGCATTTTGTAATGAATGTATTGAAATAATATTTCATTCAAAAAAATCAAATTATAAAAGGCTTCATGATGGGATAATCAGTTCTTAAATAATTATGTTTATAGTATAGGACCAAAAATTGAAATGATGTTTGATTACTTTAATTAACGATTTTTTCTTAAATCATGTCAATTCTTGAATTGAATTGAATTGCTTTGAAAGTAATTTACTTAATATATATTACGTGTCAAAGAATAACTTGGTACGTATTTGGTACTAGTCCTTCGTTAGTAATAGCACACAAATAATTACTTGGTACGTAGTTGGTAATGCAAAACATCTGAAACATATATTACATAAAAGTTGAATCAATAGTACACATTTATTGTCATCTTTTTTTTGCATGATATTTATATGAATTGAGGGAAATGATTTCCGTATTTTTCAAATCATTATTGCACTCTTGGCCTCTCAACAAAAAGTGACTATTGTTGTCGTTCAAGTGAGATAGAGATTAATGTCAAAAGATTTGTACAATCAAAAAATCACAACCCATGAATTGATGTAGTGTTTTTAAAGAGATTATATAAAGGAATTTTTTTAATATACGGAGAAGTGTAGCAACTAACAAGTTTGCCTATAAAGAAGTGAACATATTTCATTAGTAAAACTAAATTAAATACGAAGTATATCATCAATTGCATTATTAAATTCATCAACAATTCAATCCATATTCCTTTAATAGTTTGTACTGGAAAGAATGGTCTTTCCAAGAATAGTATTATAAATATTAAATAGTGTTAGGGTTGTTATAAATAGAGAATTCTTATGCAATGGGCAAATATACTTTCTCCTTTTTCTAAAGTCTCAGTATCTTTTTCTATTTTGGAAGTTTGAAATTTGTTGTCAAACTTTAATTTTTTTCCCTTTCAAGACATATGGATCATAATAATTATCATATAATCTCCACTATTTTCTGCTTTTTTGAGGTCCACAACATCTTTCTCTCTATCTCTCTCATCTATGAGTCTCACAAACTTATTAAATTACCCATCTACTCACCTAATCATTTACAACCAAATTTACTTCAAAACCTACAAAACTCAAACTGAACATTTAAAAACACGGAGGTAAAGTATAACATTGAGTGTTTTCTCAAAATAGCATGAATTGTGTGGAGTGATCAATGTCACAAATGCTTCATATAGCATCTAATTTAGGTTATTTTTTCATGTGTACAAATTGAAAATGCTATGCACCTTATTAAGTTACATTTAATACTTAGTATTAGTATTTTTTTTTATGTTGAGAAAGCCACAAAGCTATAAATAAAGGTGAGTATAATGAGAATTAATTACAGGATTTCTTAGGATTAAAAAGTGAGCAATAACCAACTGTATATTAACTCTCACTCTCATTTAATATTAATTTTAATTTGTAAGTGACCTACTAATTATATTTATAGCAAAAGCTATCAAGCGCTCGAGTGGTTAGATGAGATAACTAAAACGCAAAATATTAAATGAATAAACATTAATTACTCACACCGATTGACGTGTGATTTTGACATACATGCATTCCAAAATATATTTAATCCTTATTTAACGTCTCGGGGCGCCCATTAATAGTATCGTATTTAATTATGTCACTAGCAAAAAAAGTTTTTTTATTAAAGTCATCTTAATTTATTTTATAGAAGAAGAAATGAGGAAAATGATGAAAGTCTCCCTAACAAAATGTGAAACCTAATTAACTGCCCCTGATCAATTGCGGATCTGGTCACATAACAAAGGTACCAATTATTGAACCTAAATAATGTACGGTCAGAGTAAAATGAGCAATAATAATGGTTTATATAATTTGACAACAATAAGCAATATTGTATTCATCTAAATTGTTTGCATACAACCTCTATTATATAATCCGACAAAGCTAAATTAGGTGATGTATAATACAAACACATACTACTACCTTATTCACTGAAGAATAGTGCTTGCGTAGTTGTACCAATGTCAATGTTCGGTGAGATTCATTGTATCACTTGATCTTTTGGGGAACGAAGAACCTCTATTACACCGATTAATACGTAAATTTATCTATATTTCTAAATTACCTTAATTTTAGTATCAAATATTTTATATTATATATGTAGCGCCTTAATTCCTAAGGGCAATATATATTGCTTGATAATTAGTTTTAAAGTCCTAAGTATATTTTATACTTCAATATACATATGCAAACGCATCCGATATTTGAATATCATAATTAGACTTTGACAAATTCGAATTCAAGCGAATTCATACTGTAACTAGGAAACTCACCGACATATACTTCAAATTTTAGCTAGAGTTCAAACTCGAGAGTTCATACTTTCTAGTTAGCCTAACTTATTAGTTGATCTAGGCATCTAGCTAGGCATGGGTTGGTTACTTGGTTATATATGAGCGTATAATGTAGCTTTTTTATACTTATATTTTCTTTTGTATGCATGCAATGCATAAGCTCTAATCATGAGAAAAATATAGGGTTAGACATTTTATGCAATGAAATATGCATGCATAATTATATAGAAGTAATTAATCAAATTGAGAGGAGTGTGGTCTTTTTCATTTTAGACTTAAGCAAAAGCCACTCTTGATTTTACTTTTAGATATGATAGGAACAATGCATATACAACGAGTGGATCGTCGTTTATGTACCTTTTTGTTTATCTCATTTTAAATTTAAAACCTTGTTGAGTAAACTTTGACAAAAATAATGGGATAATAGAAGCTTTTATAGGATTATAGTTATTGTTACATATTTGAGTTATATTAGTAGTTGTACATATTTTGTTCAATTATTATAGATATGAATTATTATAGATATTAATATGAATGGCCCTTAATTTTTTGCATTTTTGCAATTTTTTATAAGTTTATGTCATCATCAACATACCTACCTTGTTAAATATCATAATTTTCTCTAATGATTATCCCGCCAAAAAAAAAAACCCTTTTTATTTACCCAGACATAGTTATAATTTCTATAAATATTATAAAATGGAATTCCCATTGCAAACGATATCTCAATGGTATAGCAATCAGGTCTAAATAAAATTAAAGTCATTTGATATCACCAATCGCAGGCGTTTATTACTAATTAATACATTAAGTAATCCTGCTAGATTTCCAATTTACTCTTCATTCGTTTTACATTATAAGACATTTTAATTTCAACTGTATATCATAAATTCTTGCCATGGCTCACTGCATAAATGGGTAGTAGTTAATCCATTTTTATGAGATTAGTCCGCCCATGTTAAATCATCGCGGCCGACCGATCTACCGCGTTATATATTGGCATCTTCCATATCACTCAAATTTCTCTTAATGATTAATCCCGCCAAGGAAAAAAAATCCCTTTTGAGATCTTATMTAATTTATTTTCAATTGTTTGTTAAAGAGAAGAAAATTAAGGAAATTTTWAAAAATAAAAAAAATCCAAAATAGACACATTCTCTTGATGAAAAGGACYTCATGTAAGTTGTGAAGGAAAAATCCTATTTTTTCATCTTAACCGTCCAAAATGAAAACAAATAATCTTTTGACAKAAAAAACACYTTAAATGTGGAAAAAAGGGGGRTAATGCTCATGTCACGGATCAAAACATGCATTCCTTTCCCATAAAACKTTATCARATTCACCATTACTTTTTTTTATATGTTATCTTCCCTTCAATATGATTGTAGGCTAGAATGAATGTACTTGTATTTTCAATTGATGAAAAAGTCGTGTCGATTCGGACGGTCTCATAAACTATACTAAATAATGATGTTAAAATGAATATTATTTATTTTTGTCTAGTCGATTTATCACATGTTAGTAATGACGTGTTAGCATAGTAAAACACTAGTAACAAATTTTATAGGAGAATTAATTATAGGTAAGAGAGAGAATACGTACAAAATTTCGGATTGCGACCAATAAATGGCGTAATTGTGAAAATCCTTGGTTGGATCAAACCATAAATGAAATTTCATCTCTCTTCCAATAAGTGTGCCATCACCACTCCCTCTTACATAAACGTTTGTTTGCAATACGTATGGTTTTCCAGGAGTTGTCCCGAGGAATTCAATGTCTACTTCATCATGATGTCCTGGGAAGTCTTCATTGTTTGAGAGCTGCCAATTACTTATTCAAGTCGTCAAAAATATCCTAAGAAAATCTGTTATTTGTTTGAGGAAATGTATGTTGAAGATGACTATAATATAAATATGAATAATGCCTAATCGAAAACAGAGATGTGTTTAAGAAGTAAATATAGTGGCATAATTGTAAAATTTCATCCAAAAATCATTGGAAAAAATGATGACACTATATTTTATCACATGCGCACAAAATTTTGCATTTCTTTACGCATTTGCCACTATATTTATTTCTTAATTACATCTCCGTACAATTAATGATTTCTTACATAAAAGGATGTGATGACCCCAGCGGTGTAACCAGTTTGGAGCTTCATTGCGGCACTGAAATAGCCCGATTGAAATCTTTTCAATGACTTGAATCCACTACCTAATGTTACAAAAATTAAAAAAAAACAAATTAAGGCACATGAAATTAAGCAATGCTTAAAATTCATAATTTAGTAAATTAAATCGATCTCCTAGTGTTGAAATTAATTAAAATAACATAAGAAAGAATTGGGGAATGTTTATTATTTTTGTGTGTGAATGGTTAGATGTCTAAATCAACAATATATCATGGATTCTAGCTTACTTCATTAGTCATAAGTTCTTCTCATTTCAAGAACACCTGGATATAGTAAATTTCTAAACTTCCCTAAATAGTAAGTCCAAAATGTGGTAACTCTTAGTTATGGAAAACTAGGAAAACAATCATACTACATAGTGTGCAATTTTCACAAGAGTGTGATGAAGCAATATACTTGTTTATGTGAAACTAGCCCTCAACAAAAAGAAAGTGTGAAAAATTGAGTAGGTAAATTGTCTAATATGCATATATTACATAATGATAAATTAAATTGATTGATTCTATACACAAAGTCACAAACACATCATGATGCTAGTATAAATATTATTCTGAACACAATGAATACGAAGTAACATATATAAAACTCTGAACAAGCTATAATAAAGATTATGTAAAAGTTGTCATAAAATTGTGCATAAGTGTGTAGACTTTAAACAAAAATACATATAGTATAGACACTGGTGTATAACGTTTAATACATGAGAAAAAAAAGAAACATGCATAACATTATATATCATTACCAGAGCTACGATCAAGCAAACAGTAAAGAGTGCCTTGGTCGAACGTTGGTGTTGGGGACCCATAAGGTCTAAACCCTTGATTGAAAGTTAGGGAGCAACTTGGTTACTAGGGTAGTAGCCAGGGAAGGTTGTGCATTACTCAAATGGGTCCACAAGACAAAAGAGCAATAAAACACAAAAAAGGGGCCATGATGAAATTGATCATATAAATGATGAAGCACAAGACTTTCAATTTATAATGTAGGGATGAATGTTGAAGAAGGGAAAAAGGATATGTAAGAATTAAGAAGAAGTGTTATATCAGAATTCAACTTTGTTAATAAGAACTTTAATAAATGCTTGAGCGCCTTTGATGAACGAATGATGGCTAAATTGAACCTTCAAAAACAGGACAAAGTGTCTATTTAATTTGAGTACATTTTGCGTGTTTTACGAGAAGGGAGAGAGTATGCAGTATATGAGATGGTGAAAGAGTGTACGTGAAGCCGGTGCAACCGGTATTGAGCGATGGGGCGGAGTTAGTAAATTTATAAATAGAGGGCAATCAAAGATGGCAAAATTTCGAGCAAATAACCCTGCTATTATACGCTGTGGCAAAGAGTAGCGCACGTCGTAATCACATACGCTAAAGGTGGGTTCGATGAAGCGAAGTCCTGCGTATATACGTTGAATCTGGTAATGAGAGCGTATAATACGGAGGCTCTACATTAAGAAGACAAAGATGGAGTTTCGATATCTTTTGTGTGTGGTAAAATTTACACTAGTGTGTATGTTATTAATTGAATTGTCCACAACAGTAATATTTTTTACTGTCTCATTACTGTATACACCGTATATACGCTCCTCTGTATAATGATGCCGATCATACAAATGCTCAAGGCGCTTACTTGCGTATTAACTGCTCTCTTAAGTAATTTTTAGTTGCGTATATATTTTTCCCCAAAAATTTCTTCGCTATAAATAATTTAGCAGTATTTCTCTCCGATTTATTTTTGTGATTTTTGATATCCCATCTTGATATTCAACGTCCTTGGAGATGGAGCACCCATTCATGACAAGCTCTCCAATGTCAAGTTGAGTTCTAGGTTAATGGGAAATGATTCGTAGAGTTTAACGACATTGCTCGTTATTAAAGCTATCTGATGAATCACAGCACATACAACTAAGCTTATTCTTTTTCAAATTATATCAAAAAACTTAAATGTTTCCATTCTTCATAATAAGTAATAGTTAATCAAAGTAAAGGTTCGTTAAAATATACGAAAGGTTTAAAATATTGAAGCCTCTTAACAAATCAAGTATAAATATAAATTAAATAAAAGTATCAAATAGGTTTAGAAGGAAAGAACAGCAGACGAAAGGGTGTTTTAATGAATTTTCGGATGCTAGGTCGCGAAAGGCCGATTTCTAGTTATTGTTTTAGCTACCTGAGCTGTAGCGTATCTAGTGCAAGTTAAGAGGTGATTTGGTGGAGGTGATAGTGACTGAGCAAGTATGGCTGCCTCTAATCTGTATTAGTAAGTACTACTAAACTAAAATAATTTTGGGTGCCAATTTGTGGCAATTTTATCTTCTCATCCAATTGACATTGCCATCCAATTGCACAATAGAATTAACTTACTTGGTACACTAATTTAAAAATTCGAAAATAAATCCATTCCCCCCCCCTTTTAAAATGATTATAAATCAATTAATATTAGTTCTATTTTATGTGATTGCCACGAATTAATTTATCTATTACCAGTTATTAGAAGCATTAACAGAAACATTTCTTGTATGAGTTTATATTTATACTTCATGAACTATTGCATATGAGCTTTTCACAAATTTCCTTCACAATTAGTTTCGAGCTTGATTGAAAATACCCTAATATTCATACTAGCAATAGTATCTATCTATAACTATGATTAAAATAGGTCATAATTGAACACATCAAGTACATGTGTGCCAAGATCTCACGTATAAATTTCCCTCTAAAACTACTTTTTGACATTTATTTTCTAGTTTTTTTAATTAAAATATATTGTCTATTTATTTTTTCACCAAAGATGTATTAATTAATCCTAGTTGGTACATACTAATTATTAAAGTGAGGCTAATAAGCCAAATAATTCATCAACATATCACATGTACCATTTTCTATCTATTTTCCAAATTATTAAATTTCCCTTATTCTACTTGTCCAAAAAAAAATTCCTTTTACCATAATTATTTTCAATTATACTCTAACCAAATTTTAACTTAAAATAAATATTTATTTGTCAAAACCGTGCATTGCACGGGGCTAAATCTAGTTAAACTATAAAAGTGGAATACCTAAAATTGAGGGGGAAGGAAAGTCAAAGTCAAAGGATTAAATTAAAGTCAAAGTGAGGTATGATTGTATGATAATTCTTTCCCTTCCCATAACAAAATTGAAAACAGAAAAGATGATAATATACTATAGTAGACTAGTAGTGTACTATATATAATAGTAGCACATATAATCGTAGATGAGAGTATGGCGAATTGTTTTTAGAAATTTGTTGAACTACCTTTACCATAAGAAAAGCAACAATTCTAAAAAAAAATGACATTTCAAGTTTGCAAAAAAGCAAAACTCCTCTGAATTTGCCACTTGTAAGTGTTGAAACTTAATTAAACCTTCTTCCCTCCACTTCTAAACCTTATAAACTATTTCAAGTTTGCAACTTAAGTTTCACTCTATTGTTAGCCTCCACCCTTGTAAATTTAGTTCCATTATTCTTGCCTTTGACCAATTATGGGCGTGCTCGGCGTAGCTTATTTAGGTATATTTTAGRGTTTTAAGTAGATTAAAAAACTATATGTTTAATATTATTAGTGTTCGACATAGTAGTGTATTGAGTAGATTAAAGCGTTTTACGCTATTTCTTTAAAACGCTAGCATGACTAACGTTTGAGATGTAGATTGTAGCTTTTTCCTATATTTCTATTTTTTTTTAATTTTCTTTCTATTATATACTCAATTATTCATTACATAGAAATTGTTTTTTGCTTTGAATTTTGTATTAAAGTAGGATTGTTATTTTAGAGTTAATTTTTTTTACAATTTTTGCATGAAATGTGGAATGTNATTTTTCTATTTTATAACATGAATTTTGCTATAAATATTTGCTTTTATACTATTCACTTCTAATTATTCAAATGCTTTTTTAAATTATTAGAGCGACAACTAATCTTCTAGAGCATTGCAACAACACAATGGTCTGACATTAGAGCTGTCAATTTTGGACTCGACCCGAAAAACCGATTGATCCGCCCCCGCAACAGCGGGTTTTGAACAAAATTTCAAGTTTTTTTGACCCGTTTAAACCCGTCAAAAACAGTAAATTTTCAACTCGACCCATTTCAACCCGTTGGGTTAAGCACTCTTTAATATTTTTATGATTTGTTGATAATTTTTGTCACAATAGACTATTAAACATTAAATGATAAATTTCTAAATTGTCATTTTGAATGTTTATTTGTTGAAAATAATTCTAAAAGTCGCTAGTTATTAATTCTTATTATTTAGGTTACAAATTTAGACATTTATTCAACAAAAGAAGCTATAAAACTTATTTTTAGAACACAAAAACTATCGCGATTATAAATCTCTAAACCCGTTGGGTCAATTCGAACTCGAAGGTTCTGGGTCATGATAAAGGCATTCAAAACTCGAACCCGGTAACAACCCGCAATGGCTAACCCGAAGTCCGCCCCAACTTAGGCCAACCCGATCCGACTCGCTTGATACCTCTATCTTACATTATAAGCTATTGATTATATTGCATATGATCACAATAACAATGCAAAACGCTTGAATGYTTGTGTAGGTGCGTGTATGTGTATGCGTATGGGTGGGATAATTACAAGATTCATACGAGTATGTTTGTATATCTAAAACTAGTATTTGATGCACGCGATGTGTGCTTGAATATTTTTTATGCGATAATTTTTTTCTTTTTTTGCATAATTGCTAAAAGTAAAAAATTAAATGTTAAACATATTAATTTCTAGTTACATTGCCTTGCTTGTGTCTTTGTGACTTAGGTCTCCCACSCAAATTTTCTTTTTCTTTTAGTATTTAATTAATATGGATGAAATTATTTTTGAAGAAGTTGAATGCTATGATTTCAAGCCAATAATTGATAATTAAAAAATAATTGACCTCATTTGTTTCGATTTATGTAGAAATAATAATATAGTTTCATTAATGTATACTTTGGTTTTCATATATGTTTTAGCAACTATTTGTTTATGAATAGATTGAACTTGATATTATTTGTTATATTATAAAGAGTACTTAATTGTGTATTAATTGATATAATTAATGGTATAATTTTCATATTTATTTTGTTAGAATAAATGCATAAATCTGTGAGCAATTATTTCCATTTTTAGTGATTAAGTTTTATAGCTATATTTGAATTTTAATATATATTTTTAAAATAATCAAATCATTAAGGTACCTAGTAATTCATAGGGGGACACCATTGCTCCCCCTTGCGCTTATATAAATAGAGATAAATATAATTAAATTAAATATCAATTTTTTAATTAAAAATCCACGCTTCACAATTACCAGGCCAAACACTCAAATAAAAACGTTGATTATTCGCGAAAATCTACTTCCACCGCTACCTAGTATTTTCAGCTATAACTACTTCTACGCTAACATATCTTTCAGAGCTACTATGCACAATCACAATTAACACGCCTTTGCAAATCAATCCCTATCGTTTTATAGTTGTTTATTTTATTTTACTTGACATTAAAAAATTTGTACATTCATTCTATGGCCGAGGAGAATGATGGAATGCAAATGATTACCGATTTACAGCATGTCTTTGAGTCATAGTCCCATGATAAAATTTTTGACATGCCATGAAGTTGATGAAACCAAATTATATGAAAAGGGTGAAATTCTATTAATATGAGTAATTTGCTACAAGTTGGCAGAAAGATAAATGATTGATGTATTGCAAGGTTCTATAAGGAATTCTTCTTGGACATGTGGTGGGAGTTATATGTGGCTGCACCCACCGTATATATGTATGCACTTTATTAAATGTATTTTTATATTATTTAAAAAAATAAACAATCTATTGATGAATTAACTAACTTAAAATAAAAGAAAAAACACACGAAACAAAAGAAAATAAATAAGTTCGCACTAGTGGTAAAAAACTATAACATATTATTCTTCTTATATATTATCAATCTTACATAATTCAAAAATCGTTCAATTTATTGATGTTGACTTAATTGTAATGTTTAAAACTTCTTTGTATTTTAGGTGGAATTAATTGATAATGTCTGCTTGATTTTTAATTTGGTAATTATAAAATGTTAATTAAACTCTAAGATTTAACGACATAATAAAGAGTTAAAGAAGTTAGTAAGGGTAATAATGGAATCTTCATAGACACCGTTACCGGCCACCTACCCCTTCCCGTATATAATAGAGATATTATTCCTTTTCTTTTTGATGTTTTGTTCGTGTTATCTGTAATATATTTGTAATTTTAAAGCCTATTTATTTTCTTACTCCTAAATTCAAATACAAACAATAGAAGGGATTGATAGGAGTAAGAAATATATTAATAACAACCATGTGGTAGTCGTTAATGGAAAATTGTTTTATTGTAATTTTAAAAAAGAAAACACTCTCAATACTAATTTTCTCGGGAGACAATCTCAATTCCATGTTTTTTAATTTCTCCATAGAAAAACAATCTCACTTCTCACCTATATATGGAGTAACAATCTTCTTTCAAACTTGCATTTCCCCAATGTTAAGGCCATATATGGCCGTTAACACAGTCTTCTGAAAGTTAATGCTATCATTTAAAGGTCAACATGATTCAAGAAGCTTAGCACATATTTATTGCCATAGTCCATCCTATTCTCAGCAGAAGCGATGGATTTCAAGATCGGATATTCCTTCAAACTGAGAAGCAAAGTTTGGAACCCCCTTTTTTCAGTCGGGCTTCGTGTCGTGTCACTTTGCCCCCCTACCTTCACTGAGAGCAAATTGGAAAAACTTGTTGTCGTATTGTTGCCCCTTCCACCGCCGAAAACAGAATTAGCGTTGAAAGATGTGCTTCCTAGATCGTATCTTTCTATACCCATCTCTTGTCCCTCTTGAAAAAGAAAAAACTAAATGATGAAATGATCTGAACCTGATCCTATGAAGTAAAAGCTTCCATTGATATTAAGAGGTTATTGACAGACTACACTTTCTCTATCTAGTTCTTTCCCCCTTTGAAACCTCTATCATTTTTATGTTCGTAAATGTTTAGTGCATCCAATAATTTTTTCTATGTCATGCATGCTTGAAACTTCCTCTAATCATGTAAAGGAAAATTACGAATGCCCCTGGAAAATCACATTTTCACAGTAATACCCATTTTTTGGTCCATAATAAATCCCCCATTGTTTTTCCACAAAATAACTCCATGGCTTAAATTTTAGTTAGCCATGGTAAGTTTTAAATTTAAAAAAAAACAACATTAAATAACACTCACAACCACATATCCTCCAGCCACACCAGCCATCACCACAACCTGACCCAGCTCACCTAGCCCCCTCCACTGCCGCCATCARCACAACCTGAGGCAACCCCCTCCACTGCCYCCACCCCCCTTCAGAACGCACCGCCTGCACCACCACCCCTTTCGAAAACCCAAAATAAATTCAAAACCCTAAATCTAATCAAAATTCTAAATCAATTCGAAACCCTTAAATCAATCCGAAAATCAACTTAGAGTTTTGATTCGTTTGTAGTTAAATGGCAAAATAGTGTTTTCAATTGTGTTTTTTGAATTATTTTAGGGTTCAAACTATYAAATTAGGGTTTATTTGGGGTGTTAAATTCGTGAATTGGGGGGTTTGGATTTGGGGTGTTCACTGGTGGTGGGAGGTTTATGAGGGTCGGTTGTTCGTGATGGTGGGCCGTTCGCGAGGGTGGTGGACTGTTCGCAAGGGTGTTGTGCGGTTATGGGGTGGGAGATTGGGGGTTTCGATTGGGTGCGGTTTGAGGGTGGGTTCGAGAGTGTTCACGAGGGTGTTGTGCGGCTATAGGCGGCGATTGGTGCGATGGTGGTTTCAGGGGAGGGTGGTTGGGTACAAGTGGGTCAAGTGAGCGGTCATGGTGGTTGGTGATGGGTGGGTAGGGTATGGTGGTGGGTGGGTTGGGTTGGATGGTCATTAGTGTTTTTGTTCTTTAACCATATGTTTTGGTTAAAATTAACCATGGAGGTTATTTTGTTGAAGAAAACATGATTTTGGGGATTATTATGGACAAAAAAAAAGGGGATATACTGTGAAAAACACGATTTTCCAGAGGCATATCGTAGAAATTTCCTTATCCTTTATATAGAATGCTACTATTCCTAG